>BOPN01001550.1:76837-99337 GCA_017312705.2 Penaeus japonicus
GAAGGAGGTATTAGTGTAGAAAACCTTTCTTATATTGATGCCAAAGATCAAGAGATATCTGAGCACATTAGGCCTAGCAAAGATTCTCTAAGTGGATCGTCTGAGGGACAAGTTACACAGACAAATAACCAAGGATACAGTTTGGGTGTTTCCCCAACAGAAAGTGAATCTCATGGTCCCAGTGAAAAGAGAACAGCCAGTAATGTTCCTTTCGTAGAAAGCAGTAAAAAGAAGATTAAATTATTTGGTGATAATAAGATTTTATTGTATAAAAATAAGTAAGATGCTGCTTTTATCTCTATTAGTATGATTTTGTTTGCAACTGTCTGTGATAAGTCATTGATTTTAATATTCATTTTTTCCAAATAAAATTTGTAAGATTTTTTTGTTTTGTTTTTTATTATATTCATTAAATCTTTGTTAAAGGTTGATCATATAGACCTTGCAATAAAACAATGACCAAAATTCCTCATGTATTTGTAAATATAAACAGAACACAAGACATTTCTCCATATCTTGACATATAACATATCTATCTTTACCATTCTTATCAAAGAAGATATAACAATTGATGACGTTATTAATTTTCAATATTTTTTAGGAGACATTTCTAGCAACCTTTGTATATATATTTTTTTCATATGCCCTGTAATATGTTTCTTATGTTCTATAATGAATACTGGTTCCTAACTGAACTCAAACATTTTTAAATATTCAACTTCCAAGCTTAATCCATAAATAATATACATTAGAAATCTAATGTATAGTCCTGTTTAAACTTTTCCCCTAATAAAATCTTAAATACAAAAAAAAAGACAAGAACACAGTAAATACAACATTAATAAAATGTACAATGCTTGCATTCTCCATGGCTCAATGCCTCACCCGTTTCTCACGGAAAATACTTATTAATTACACATGCATAAATAACTAAAGGATAAAATATTTAAAATAATAATTGGCAGGGATACAAGTTAAATTAATACGCAAATGTGTATTAACTATAAAAATCACTTAGTACAAACAATCCAAAGATTTACATGCAAAGGGGATACATTTTTTGAGAGAATTTTTTTTTTAATTACAATAATAGAAAACAAAATATTGGACTTTCTCTAATCATGCTTGACCCTTTTCTTTTACTTATGACAAAAAGTTGGTATAAAGAAATAATATCATGATATAAACTTTGCTTTCTTGATTACTAACTTGTTAAATTATTAAGTGGCATTCATTAAAAAAAAAGAAAAAGAAACCAGGATAAATTGACCCCATTTTATCTCCTGTCAGATGGGAGTCCTGTTCAATGAATGAGATGATCAATATTTAGTCCTTCTAACATCACCTACAATAAGTACTGCACTTCTGTTGTTATCTGCAACACAAAGCTGATCTATTTGAGCAACATTCCTAGCAGAGCAAATTAATAGAGAAGCTATTGTATTAACAGAGATCCAGAATTCTGGAAGCAGAGTTCCTTTGCTTTGTTTTATTATATAAAGATCCAACCTTCACAGCACTTAGTAGAACTAACAAAAGTGACTATTCGGCATATATAGAACATGCATTTCTGATTGCATTCTATGTCCCACAGGAGAAATTTAACAATTACAAGGCATATGATTATAACATCATGTTATTATTTTGAAAAGTACCCTTTTTTCTCTCAAATAATCAGTTCTTATTTTTCATTATATTCATATATATTATATTATAAAGTTGTCACAATGGTATTACAAAAGACACTCATGCAAATTTTCCATTATCAGGTATAATACACATATTGCTATAATATCTGAAGATACTTTTGTATGCAAAACTTCACAATAGAAACACCTTGCAATCAAAAGTGATCATTCTAATTCATTTTACATGAATACCACAGATGTTTTTTATATATCAAATTCTAAATACAACTAATATCATGTTTTACAAGTATAAATTTACACTACAGAATACAAACCACTATTACTAAAATTGTGAAATACCTGTACCTACTGATTTACCTTAATACTTTCAACAATATAAAACAGTTACTTCACTGGAGGGACTGAAGTTGTTAATACAGGTAGTGGAATTTTAAACCAAAGAACATTCAATTAAAACAATACTTGTATTCTTAAGTAAAAAAAACAACATCAATGTTATCACTCAATGACTGACATTCATAATATTGTCATCCATAACACCAGTACCATTATAATGCAAGTCAACCACCTCTAATTTGGCAACATCAGGACCTGAGGCATACCAGATAAGTGAAAATATCTTCCTCTTCTTTTCCTCCTCAGACCTGAAAATGAAATCATAAAGGACTTCTTGTATGGTGGGTTTTTCAACCAAGTGAAAATACCATATCATAGAAGGATCACTTATGAGCAAAAGTTGGAAAATATTACTAATTCACAATGCCTTTTAAAAAAAAGACTTTTCCCCTAACTATATTCCTTATATTCTATCCGTATTCACTTACAACTTGATGCTTGAAACGTAGTCACATTATACAGCAGATTGTTACAACCATCCCCATAGCATTATACTAACAAGCCTGATGTTATTTCACCAATACAAAGATGCTGAAATAATAACCATATCATTTTTCTGGTAGAAACTTAATGTGTTCCTGGCAGCAAGAACACTAATGGTGTCAATAGCTGACCACAAATAAACATCTCAAACTTGGCTTGAAAGTCTTCAAACAGGCGGCCAAAGCATTCCGTGACCAAGTTGTAACTGGTGTACAAATAATGCAATTCACACAGTTTGCAGGAGATCTTTTCCTACCAGTCAGTAGGTACTTAAAGTAAATTATGATGATGTCTTCAGTAGGTACTGTTATTCCCTTAGGTGCATTAGTTCAGGATGTAAGTGCAGTAACCAAGATTTGCAAGTGAATCAGATTACAGGTAGCTCACTTAGAGGTGGTTGTCCATAATAATAGTACTAAAATAAAATGCACCTATACAACAAAAATTAAAGCTGAAGTATTTTCAACCTGAACCAAACGGAGTGTTTTCCATTCAACTAAGATTTGTACTCCAATTCTAACAAAACAAATAACCACCAACACCTTTTTCTTTAACCAGATAAAAACAACTAAAGAAAGAATTTTTATTTAGGGGAAAAAAAGTTGGAAAACCTAATGTCACATACAGTCAACATTTACTCAAAATGTTAGGATGACCAGCATCCAGGTATGTTGCACTCACTATAATGGAAAAAAAAAAAATGTAACTGGTTTTAATTCTCACTATGAGATACATAATTAAGCACTATCACACACAGCCATTATAACACGTCAGATTACAATCTACATATATGATGCCTGTCATTATATCAACACTTATGATATCTCTTCAACCTAAGCTCTTTCTCTCCCAAAATGAATCAACCAAAGATGGGCCATTTTCTGTTTTTTCTTTTATATCATATAAAATAATGATAAAAAGGCTTGCCAATCAACCCAAACTTTTGTTTTTTGGGGTGATGGGATATAAACCAAGATTTACATTTATAATCTAAAAAAGATTTTTAGTTCACAAAAACAGCATCCCACAAAGACACAGCTTAGGGATATATCTTAATTTATGTAAAAAACATGGAACATGGGCAGTTCTATCCTGAAAAAAAATCAGAGAAGCAACTCACATCTAATATACAACATCTTCAACAAATTCTGACTAGTCATCAAACAAAATAATAACATTTACATAAAATCCTGGAACTGCTATTCAATTGTCAATACAATTTCTCTCTCTGTCTTAATGTCATAAATACCCTCCAAACTGATATGTGCTATTCAGTACTATATGTATACAAAACCTTTTGGTATTATGATCCCATTCACAGTAGTACCAGTATTAGATAAAATTAATTTCACTATAAACCTCATATACATTCCCTTTTTCGTTGACTATAAGACAGCTTATTATCCTGTCTGAAAAAAAAACTAACAATTACTGGAATGCTTCAAACGTTGCCATAAGAGGAGATCGTGTTGGAATTGCTAAATATAACCGCTACTAAATAAACAAACACTGAATGAAAAATCAACAATTATTTTCTCACTCCAAACTTCCAAATATCAAGAGTCTAATGTTATCTGTCAGTATACATCTTACATATAATTATAATTATTGATTTTCTCACTTATCTTATCTTTTAAAATTATATATAAAAATCTCCAAATGAATATATGTCAGTTAACAGATCAAAGAAAAATAACCATCACACAGTTGAGGAACACTATCACAATTAAACAAGAAAAAAGTATATTTTACACATGTCAAGTCTGATGAAAAAATTATAATTGCTGTGGATGCTCCCTTTTGTTATAAATGCCTCTTCCTTTTTTTAATTCTTTTTAAATCACACATTTTCCTACCACATTCTTAGCTTTTGATTACATCAAACAGGCAAACACAAACAAAATAATACAAAATAATAACTGAAAGAAACAGTGCAACAGAATATAGGTGGGGGGGAGGGAGGGAGGGGGGGAGAGAGAGAGAGAGAGAGAGAGAGAGAGAGAGAGAGAGAGAGAGAGAGAGAGAGAGAGAGAGAGAGAGAGAGAGAGAGAGAGACTGTGTGTGTGTGTGTTAGTGAGATAGTGAATGAGTGCCGCCCCCCCTTCAAAAAAAGCAAAGAAAAAATGAGTATTACTTTATAAAATATGGTGATAAACATAGAAAGAGATAGAAAAGCAAGAGTATGAACTTAAGAAATAAAGGGCACATATACATACAGCATTTGTGTAAATCTGAACATCACACACATGCTGTGTTTATGTCTTTTCATGTACACAACACTGTGTGTTATTCTGCATATACCTATTGCATCTATGTGTCTATATGTCTAAATGAAAATACATGTGTATATACACATGTCTATGTCTGTAAAACATAGGTACCGTTGATTCTTGAACCAAATCATTATTAAAATCTTTAATAAATAAATAAGTAAATAAACAAAAGTGATAACAATGTGGAGAAGCCCATTTACTGGAGTGTTATTAATTTTTTTCATTTGTAACATTGTTTTCACAAATTTGTTATTACAGCAATCTTTTTTCACAAAAAATATTCAATTTTGTTACTGCTCATATTTTCATTGTTTGCATCATAGCGTTTTCAAACCATCACCACCAATTGCAAAAATTCTTAAACGTTATATTTATACTGTTGGATGTAAACCATTTCAGAAGTGACGAAATTGTAATATTCGGGATAAACAACTATTTTTATATTCTCCCCCGTTCTCTAAAAAACAGCCGGGAGGAATCGCTCAATGAGTACAACCCCTATCAAAATATTGTCATGCTTTGATAACGTGAAATTGGTTCTTTCTTCCGGTAAATGAGGATCATTACATTTGAGAGAAAAGAGCAAACTGTGTCTACATGCTAAGCATTAAAGGTGAAACAACAAATCAACAACAAATATAATTAGAATGAATTCTTAACCTAATATGATAAGAGAGCAAGTGAGAACATTCAGTATTTGGTAGGAATATTTGGTGTAGTGTGAAAATTTACGACAGCAAATTCCGCCACAGTTGATCTCGGAAGTGCAACTAAAAAAGACAGCAAGGCGAGCACATTTCCCCCTTTACCCTACAACCTTAAAAAGAGACATTGAAGGTCATATGCATATGGGAATTAAAAAGAGTTGCATTTTGAAGCTTCATCCAACCAGAATATTTTTTACTCCAAGATAGGACATTGCAGTGTGTCTCAATGTGAAGTCATCCATAAAACTCCCCCCTTTCATGCTAAACAGTGGCCTTATGAAGGTTGGCTGGAACATCAGCCTTTTGGATGTACCCCTGTCCTTCATAGCCAGAGATTCATCCCAACTAATGGCAGTGACTATACCTATTTATCACAATACATATTAAGGAAGGGCTTCAAGTAGGATTTGCTGTGGCATGCTAGAGGCTAGTCATCAGGTTAATTTATGAGCTACAAAGTCCTCCTCCCCTCAATAAATATTCTATATACTAGATGTACAAATATAAACATTCGTCTCTATTCACTCTAGTAGACTTCCATGTTATCCCACACTTCCATTAGTTACCAGCAAAATCCTATCATAATCTATGTTACCACTATGAAGGGTTCTTATTGTCATTTCTACTTCCAGAGGACATTAACATGATCTCTTATCTGATAAATAAATATGAATTCATAGCATATTTCCCATATGCTCATTCACTAATAGATTGTCATTAATGTATACCTTAATACGTGATATGCAATATTGTTACAGAGGAGCAAAACATGCAACATGTATAGCAAAGTTTGTTATTTAGCCACCTGTGTTTCTTCTAGGTGTCTACCTATACCTGTGACTTGAGATGTGGATATGTCAGGGGTTAAACTTGAAAATCTCTTTTCTGTGGTGCTCTGACCAATCTCTGAAAATGTTATATTACTGTATTCAATATGCGAGTCAAAATTAATTTTTTACATCTCCATGTATTAAGAAATTACAACAAAAATCCATCACCATCCCTCTCTCCTCATTATCCTAAATTTTGTCCCCCAGAAATGTTGAAAAATATATTTTTTGCATTACAGGTGTCAATACACTCTGCATGTTATATTTTTTCAATGCATACAGCTCATTGTTCTGTAACCACCAGAGAGAAAAGAGAGCAAGAGTGAGAGAGAGACAAAGAGTCAAAAAGTGAGAGAGAGAGACAAAAACATAATGCATACAATCCATGGTTCCATACATTTTTCAATCGCGTTTAAACCCAGCATTAAACTCTAGACAAGATGGGGAACTTTGTTAGCTTGGGGATGCCACTTGCTGTGCCACATCCTCCAGGGCAGCAAAAACCACCTGTGGAAGATGGTGTCGCATCATGAAGGGTGAGATGAGCAGCTGTGTAAACTCGTTCATGTCACCCCATCGGTATTCCCACTCGCTGCTTACGACATCCAGTCTGACAAAGTAGAAAAATCTTATATTAAAAATCATCTCAACACTTTTTTCCCTTGACAACATTCTTCCTCAAAATAATTAGTTTTCTCTCTTTTTTCACCTAATATCATTCCCAAGCCATTTTTTTCTCACACTATTATCTTCTTAATATCAATATCAATATCAATGGGTTACACTGCCTTGTTCTGAGTCACCAGGCCTTTACCTTTCCTCCTCAGGCAAGCTAGGGTTGCAAAAGAGGACTCTCCCTGGAAGATAGAGTGGCGTCTCTGTGTGCCGTGGCACTTGACACCTTCTGGAGTCATCATCTGAGAAGGTCACGCGCACGTCCTCCATGCTCTCCTGCATGATTTTGGGTGAATGCTATAAACAATGACAAAACAGCATTATGGATGGTTGCAATCACAAACATGTATTTACCTCCATTTGACCAGATTAACCAAAGAATTAACTAAAAACAAATTTAACTCAAAATATACAAAAAGATAGACACTTGATCTACTTTTCCATATAAAAAGCATTAAAGTACATATACAGATAAATATGCATTGAAGATGTAAGCATGCTAAGCACTGGAGAAGCGAATCACTGTCATGAAACAGTGATGATCAGCTTATAAAAAGACTTGAAATTTGAAAAGTTCAGAAATAAAACAATAATGCAAAAGCTCTATGCAAAGAAATATACATGCAAAAAACATTGCGAAGCACAAATTATTGGACATATCTATATAGACAATACTACTCACACTCTTAACCTTTATCCTTTCACAACTGTTTATTTAAGACACTACAAAAAATAGCAATATCAACTGTACAGGAGAAAATGTACAAATTGCAAAATAAATCTGTTTTATTGTTTGATTACATTTCATGCTATATATTCCTTTATGCTCTTTGTTGTGCCTTAGAACAGAACATTATGCTATTGTGAAACAAAAAGGATATACACCGGCACAGAAAAGAAGAGTAAATGCACTGTCCAATGTAAGTTTTGTTTTATTATCTATTTTTTTTCCTTTTACATTCGAACCTGACCTTATCTGCTTACCCCATTCCATGAATTTTCAGGATTTGTTTTTATTATCACTATCATCATTACTAACACTATTTTTATTTCTACCATTATCATTATTGAAATGATAATAACAATAATAATATTAACCCAATAACGACAGGGCGGTTTTGACTGCAATCAGTCTAAATGCCAGGGTATTTCAAGCACGCAGGCCTATCACCTCGGGAAATTCACCCACTCTGGCCATGGCCAACCGCTGTGTGCACGATCAGCCAGCGTGCTGGCTATACGAAAAGTCATGATGTGATATCACATCCCTGGCAGCAAGCTCTGCCACCACATGACGTGATATCATGTCACCCAGCATTGACGGGTTAATAAAAATTTTAACTTTTCCTTCCAAACATTCAAGGTCTGGGGTTAGCAGGAGAGAATGCATAAGCCTACTAATTGACTTATTAATGACCAAGCGCTTGCGCATCAATGTCAAAAAGAAAAAATAATAACAAAACAAAACCATTCTGAAAAGTACATGTATATTTGCACACCTGGCATCAAACGGCTGAATCTCCAACCATGCACACAAAACAGCATTATACACTTACAGTAAGAACAATATAAGAAAACAACAACAGTTATAAAGAGTTGCTTACAGAGCAAGAAAAGTACACATTACTCACAATTCAGAGATAACAAGAAATGTGTGATTATCAATACAGCTAACTATCATCATAAAACTACTCGCCTAAGATCTAATTACCACAAATAAACAACACAGAAAACTAGGTCACAATAAATCTTCCATTACATCTCTCATGAAAGCTTTTTCAACCCTCTACCTACATTCCAATTAGTCATAAATTATCATTATTCTTCCAAATATTTTTTTTCTCTTTTTTTCTACAATCATCAAAAAGAAAAGACTTTAACATATGTGAATTTCTCCTATGTCAGTGTCTTTGGCAAAACCCCACACTAATTTTGCCCAAGGGCTAGTGCAACTGGCTACAGGTGTCTCTGGCAACATCATATTCACCTGGTCTTCATGAAATCCAAAAACTGGGTTGAACTTCAGGTGGGAGAAGTAAAGCAAAGATTATGAAAGAGGCAGTTTCTCTGCAAAACATTGTGACAATTCCACTCATGTATAATAAATGCATCTAAATAGATTGAACTTACTAATGAGAAGAAGAAATTCAAAATTTGCAATATCTAAAAAAAAATCATGCAAGGAGAGTGGATAGAGTAAAATGTATACTAAAAAATATATACAGTCAAGTATAAGATTGAAGTGAAGGTACTTCTGCTTGAAGAGAAACAAATGTTACTGATAGTGATTCTCAAGATATTTTCTGATATATCACACTTTCAATTGTTTTCCTCTGTTCTCTTTTTCAGAAACTAAACTCTCATTCACAATTCTGGAAGCAGATGTTCTATTAGTACTAACCAAGTGAAGATACAATTACCTCTATGTACTTGATTAAGTAAAAATTATACTCACCATAGTTCACTACATGGACCTATTCAAACTATCTTAACAAACTGATTCTCTAGAGAAACTTATCAAACTTGCATGCTCCAAATAAAACAAAAAATAATTATAAATATCAATAATAATAACAATATCAATAAGAATAAAAAATAAATAAATAAATAAATAAATAAAAAATATAATAATAATAATAATAACAATTACAATAATAATAGTAACAATAAAAATAAGAAAACCATTATCAAGAATAATGAAAACAATAATAATGATAATAATAATAATAATATTAATAATAATAATAATAATAATAATAATAATAACTATAATAATAATAACAATAATAGTAATAACAATAATAGTAATAACGATAATAATAATAATTATAATAATAACAATAATAATAATGACAATAAAGATAATATTGATAAATTTAGATTAAGTATCTTTTATCCATCAAATGCTCTTCAGTACATCCAAGAACCAGGGACAACAGAATATTGAACCTAAAGGCAACAATACTTGTCAGAGCCAATGTGAAGAGAGGGGAATCCATACTACAGATCTTATTTTCTTGACCTTCAAGGTCAGGGTGTAAAGGATAGTTAAATACTACACAAGAAGGGAGAGGAACAGAACATTACAATAAACAAATACAAGTGGTCAAGTATAATAAAAGGAAAGACAAAGATTAGGAATGTAGATCAAAACAAAATAGGATAAGCATCTTAACCCATCCACGACGGGGGCATTCTAGCCTTGAATGTCACAATGCCGGGGCGTTCGAATTATTAGGCCTAAATCAATTGAATGGCTGGCACAATACTGTGCCGCCCGGCCACTGGGCTTTTGAATGAGCGGTACAGTACTGTACCACCCGTCCAGAGAGGGTTAACACAATTGGCAGCTCACTGCATAGTAACAATCAAAAGACAATATATTAAAAACAACAGACCAGCTCAGAGGAACTGGCTAAAGAGACAAGGATTGAGCAGAGTGCAGTCAATGCTGCATATGGGACATCCTGTAGATGCAAAGCAAGGTTATGGTTTACCAATGAGGCACCCAATACTTCTTGGCCTGCTTACAGAATTTCCAAAGAGTGAACAAGCATGCCCATTGGGTAACAAGTGTAAGTAGACCAGTGGAGCCCAAGTAGTGGCACAAGATACAATAAAGCACTTTATAAAATGAGGCACAAAAGGTGAGATAAAATCATAGTAAGTTTAAATGCATGAAATTGACTTTTAAATCCAGATCTGAAAAGCATACTGGAGAATTACCCAAGCCTCTTCTAGAAATGAAAGAAAAGAAAGAGAAATAATCATACACAACATAGAATCCTGTCCACTAAACAGGTTACAGCAACATACCTGAAAAACTACTCACAGAGACATGCTACTTGTATACTTATGCAGAAGGAAAATTGTTCACAACACAAGTCAAGAATCCCACTCAACAAGACGGGAACATGCAGGACCAGAGGCAGGGGAAACAAGATACTACACAGTGTGGAGTTCTGAGAACAAGATCTGTCCTTGTAAGGGGATCAATGGGGTATCCATTATGTTACTTATCCCATAGCACACTGGGATGTATGAAAATTGTGAAAGAAAAAAACATTACTGGACAGGAAGAGGTGATGGTATGTGAGCCCCCTTAGTCCAGATCACAAGAAAGGAAGGAGCAGGAAGAGTTGTGTAGTGATCCCATCAATCCAATGTAATAGAAAACTCCTAACATGACCACTATTTGAGAAGAAGAAAGTTACTAGTAAGTCCAACAAAATAGGAAAGAGGTGTAATACCCAAGCCCACTGTCATATCGGACAAGGAATCAGAGTATTTGTCAGAGAATGTGCCCTCACAGAGAGGCAGGAAAATACATTACCAAATCAGTGATAATTTACGAGAAAATGTCTTGCCCCACAACCAGTACAAGAGGAAAGGCAGGGGATGAGGGAAAGGGAGGCAGTGCAAGAACAGGAGTGAGTGCAGACTTTCTTTGTCTCACAACTGCAGGACAGATGGGGGAAAGGTATGGTTGGTGACTGAGGGTTTGAAAAACACATAAGAATAGGGAGGGCATGACAAACAAAGCACACTCTCAAGCACAAATGAATGACAACCAAGAGAAAAATAATAACAGAGGGGGACACAGGAAGAAAAACACTGAGCGAAAGCAATTCCTCCTTCCCTTCCCTTCCACAAATACACAGACTGGCACAGGATCCCTGTCTCCTACCTAGACCCTCCTCCCCTCCCAGCATCAACTGAGAGAGCACATCCTACAGTTCCCAAACAAAAGGGAGAACAACAACAAAGAGGATGGCGAGATAAGTATCCAACAAAAAAACATGAAGTATAAGGCAAAAATAACTTCTCACAGACACCCACACACCGACCTTTATATCAAATTATTTGACATTTAACCCATTCACGCCAGGGCTATTTCAGCTCTAAATAGTCAGAATGCCGGGATAATTGAAAGCATAGGCCTAACGCCTCAGGGTTCTCGGGCGCACTAGACGCATGCGAGCGCTGTACGTCCGCTCACCCGGCGCGTCGGCCTTGACTAAATATCTCATCTCCGGCGTCTGACCTAAAAAACACTGATCATGATAGCAAGTCAACCCGCGCGAATGGGTTAAGCTATGCGCAACAAAGTTCAGCACAAAAATGAATAACCGCAAATACCAGTTACATTGACATTTCTAATTTTAAAATCAAACAATTCATGCACTGAGATAATAAGGAAAAAGGAGATGAAAGGGACCTAAATAACAAATGAAAAAGAAGCAGATGAATGGTGAAGGAAAATAAGAATAAAAATAAAAGAAAAAAGTGTCCAAATCAATCACTAAAAATAAAATTAATCAAAATTGAGACAAATTTACAGATACTAAATAAGCAATAGATGATTATCATGATCATGATAACGATGATAATAATAATAATAATAATGAAAATAATAAAAATAATAAAAATAACAATAATAATAATAATAATAATAACAGAAATAAACCAACTTTAAGAATATTAACCCATTGCGTACGGGTGTCATGACATACATGACGTAGGAACTTTGGCCTGACGACGGGCGTCATGACGTACATGATATTCGGGGATTTTGGAATACTATGCTATTTTATTGTAACATGAAAAAGGAATGAGTGATGATGGCTACTACAGTCATAATTACTATAATTACTGTAATATAGTGCTAGCTTAACGTCCAAAACCTAGATGGCACCACTTTTTCCTAGCACCAGCAGGAGAGAGAGCCTTGAATGGCACCCATCCACGGTCTCTAGCAAGCACTGTCTGTATAGAGCGATGGCACACACTAAGTTGATGAACCCTTGCTCTAAAGTACCGCCGATGAAAGATGTGCAGGCAAAACGAGAAGAGGAAGGTGACTCAATCCATACCCAGTGTCTAAAATGTGCTCCTGTGCCAATATGGATGCCTTTCACTGTGGCTCTCACAGTCACAAGCACAAGTTTCATTCCTCTTCCCTACCTCTTCTTGTTATTTTTATTGTAGTGGGTTATATGTTTCGTATTCGTTCATGACAGCACAAAAACACGAAAAAATAAAGTTGCCTTTTGTCCTCCCATAAAACAGCAATACTTCTATCACATTGAGTATAAAGAAAATAATGAGCTAATATGGATAACATACTACAATTTTAGTCAACTGCAGCACTGACAGAGCCTGTCACATGGCACATATAAGTGTCTAAACTCAATAAAACACACAAAAAAATAAAACACAAAAAACGATCTAGTTTTACAATGAATGACTGAAAGAGAGTGGGATGATTCAAATTATATTGCTTCAAGCGGTCTCTCTCTAAAATAAAACCTATCCTGGAGGCTGGGCAAGCAAATTTATCTCCGTCTGCAATGGGTTAAGTAATAAGAACAATAAAAAAACAACACAAACTATAATAATGCCTTACTCTTACTCTTACTATGCTACTACTACTACTTCTAGTATTAGCATGAAAATCTGAAGATTAAATTACCATGCCCTGGCAACATAATATAAAACTGTTTTCCAGTTAAATTATGCAAATAAGAAACAGCTGTCATACCATTTGTTATTATAGCATTATGAATACATAATATCATGAACAGAAATTATAAGCACATCATGTCAGAATATGATTCACATGTTTTGAATTAACCCACACAGGACGGGTGGTACAGCATGTGTACCGCGCATTCAAAAGCCCAGTTGCCGGGCGGCACAGTATTGTGCCAGCTATTCAATTGATTTAGGCCTAATAATTCGAACGCCCCGGCATTTGGACATTCTAGGCTAGAAATCCCCCGTCGGGAATGGGTTAACATATACCTGATCAGTAGGGTGTACAACTTTTGGTCCACAGAGGGCTGTCTTCAAGCCTTTTATCAATTAAAATCTGCATTTTCATGAATCTACACAAGAGGTCATTGCTACCTATATATATAGTCAGTTGCCTAAGTATATCATGAATCGGACACACTGCTGACCATTTGTTACTGTGGCATGATAATCTAATCTACATATTCACACTCCATAACTATAGGATAATACTAGCACTATTACTACTATTATAATCAATAATAATACTATCACTACTACTAATTCTAGTACTATCAAAACAATTATTCCTCTTACAACTACAACTAAAATATCACAAAAGGTGCTGTTACTACTATTCTAGTATGCCTACTGTTACTACTACTACTAGTAGTAATACTATTACATCAAATACTGATACTCCTACTGCTACTGCTACTGATGACGATGACGATGACGATGACGATGACGATGACGATGACGATGACAATGATGATGATTTGCTAGCCTGACCCTCAGAAAGCATTAATGCCAGCCATGTGAAAACTAAATGTCTAAGTCCTTGCATTAAGAAACAGTAATTCCTTTGAATGCACAAATCAGTTAATCACTGTTTTTTATCCCTAATCTCTGTATTACTTGAGGGTATCTTACAGAACATCTAATATTCATTTTTTCTAAGACTTACAGTCTAGCATATCTGCAAATCGTTTGCAGCCCTAAAGAAAGCAATATTACCTACACACTGTTTTGCCAGTCAATATGCCCGCACACATAATGTCAGTATAGAAAAGGAAAGTCATCAATGAGGACAAGAACATGAGGATAATGTGGTGGTGATGATGAAAATCATGTCAGAAATACTTATGATGATAGTAACAACAACTACAACAACAGCAGCAGCAAATCAAAGACTGTAACTACCAACTACCAAGACAACCTTCTTCAGCTCAAAAGCAAAGGACTAGTGACCTAAGGCTCACCCACGCACTGAAAGAATCAGAACTTACATAAGTATAGGCATTTGCAGCATTTGCAAGAAGTGGACGATCTTGCGATGGACTCTCGATAGTACTAACCGAATCCAGCGATGATGAGGAAATGCCGAAGAGCATATACCAGCATCCCTGGGCCAGCACACGATACTGCAGGCATGACAGAGATTGAGGTGTAAATACATATTTACAGAACAATATAATACACAATACTAAATTTATCTCAGCATAATATTTGGGATGATCTTGATATGAATTGTGTATTCACTTGAGTAAAACATAAGAAAATGACAAAAATGATGCAATCATAAATGTACAATCTTGGATCAGTAAATTAAAAAGT
The DNA here is from genome assembly GCA_017312705.2 of Penaeus japonicus. NCBI lineage: Eukaryota > Metazoa > Arthropoda > Malacostraca > Decapoda > Penaeidae > Penaeus > Penaeus japonicus. Next base: position 91,981 of record BOPN01001550.1, read on the forward strand.
TTTTTAAAATGGTATACACAAACTTAACCCTTAAAAGAGACAAAAAAGTGTCATAGGAGTATTTTGTTCTTATGATATAGAAAAAAGACAACACCTGGTTTCAGTTACCTATAATAATGTAGAAAATAACAAAGAGACAGTAGAACAATTCATAAATGGACATACTAAGAATTATAATAAATAAAGAGTTATGCTGTATATTACATTCTGTGCAAAAGGATGTCAGCTGAAATTAAAATTGAGGCTAATAACATTAGCAATAATGAGAAAAATCATAACTATCAGCAATGCATTAAATGCAAAAACCAAACATATTCCCTTAGATTCATATAAAGCTGTTCAGGATCTCCATAACACTGAAATACATGCAATCTTAATTACCTTAGGTTGTCGGCAGGTGTTTAGAACACACATGATCTTGTACCGAAGATCGTGGAGGGAATTCATGGACAGACGAGGTACAAGATCATCACCTACAACGACTGACATGACAAAGCTCTGCAATTTACAACAAGGCTCATTAAAAAATGTTTTAATACACACAGAAAATCGAGTGTTATGGAGAGGATAATTTGTAAACTTGTTTGGAGATCACCTAAACCTTAACACTGCTACTAAAGAAAAACAATGCATATGAAAGGGATGAAGTGTCTTAATTTCCAGTTTCTTACAGACTGTTACTGAAAAGTACAATTAATTAAGGATAACATAACACTCCATGTAAATCAAAGGTTAAGCTACTAAGGATCTCACTCCATTTATATAAATTCTGTGAAATTTTAAGAAATCAAAGACAAACAATGTATTCATAAACTCATTTTTCATTTTCATTAAAAAACTTTACATACACAAACTGAGAGTAGCAGAAATACATAGATCACTGGAAATAATTAAAACAGACACAATTTTTTGGCTGGGAAAAGGATTCACAAAATGGTAGACAGATCTGTTAGTACATTTATACTTAAGTGTGGAGAAAGTAAAAATCAAAATATTCCCTTTATTCAGATTATAGCAATTGAAATTATGTTAATCCATGCACCAAACAAGGAATTCAAACCTTTGTTTAACACATCACATTTATTAACACTATGGTCAATTATTCTTTTCCCATAGTTTCTTTACCTTCTTTACTGATCTTATTATGAAATTTAGGATACATCTTTTCATATCAAGTTTCATTTCTGTTCATTTTCTACTAGCAATTTAATAAACATAACATTAATGTGGTATATGCCACAGTACTCTGATTGTGACAGCAATCAACATTTAAAGATGGTTTACTCTCCCAAATATGGAACAAGAAAATTCATGAATAACCCAAAGGAAAAACAATGAGTATCTTCTGCAGGTTAAGAATATTAGTTTGCCTGTTTAAACTTCAAAGTTAATTTAGATTATAATTGCTTCTTTGTTAGGTACACCTACCACTTATTCACTACTATGTAAAGAGGAGTAACAGTTCATAGGGAGTATTTGCCGTGGCTCAGTTGTATCAAATGAACCCTACAGAGGTTTTCCATGCCTGTCAGAAAGACACACGCAAGAACAGAGAAGCATTGTAAGTTGTAACCATCCTCTTAACTACTGTATATACAACAACCTGAAATACTTCACACAAAAATAAAATGAAAAAGAGAGAAAGTGAAAATGAGTGAGAGTGAAAAGGAGAGAAAGCAAGAGAAAGAGAGAAAGCAAGAGAAAGAGGATATAGCAATAAGAGGGGAGAGAGAAAAATAGAGAGAAAAGAGGGAAGAGTGAAAAAGAGAGAAACTGAAAAATAGAGAAGAGAGAGGAGAGAGAGATGAGAGAAGAAGAAAGGAGGGAAGAGAGAAAGAGAGAAGATTGAAAAGAGACAGATGAAAAAGAAGAAAAAAAAATAGAAATAAATAAAAAGAAACAGAAGAGGGAAAGAAAAAAAGGCATAGATGGAAACATAGCCAGAGATGAGGAAAAGAGAATGAAAATCAAAGACAAAAAAAGTAATAAATGTGAAGAAATAATCATCATCATCATGATCATCAACTACAAAAGACTTCAGTTCCTTCCCTACTACATAACACTTCACCTGAGTGGCCAGAGCAAAGTCCTTTGAGCAGAGTCCGCCTGGCGGAGAGAAGGCAAAGCACTTGAGGTTGGGAAACTGTGGCCGCATGAGAGCTGCCAAGACTACTGCTGTGCCAGCACCCAAGCTGTGGCCTGCAAATGAAATGAGACTCCTATAATTATTTATTCAATGCTTAGAAATGTGTAAAGAAGTACAAATACATCAACTGCAGGAAAACTGCAGGAAGTCCAAGATATCTTAGATTGAGGGGTTAGGTGACCATCAACATTTCCATGTTTTCCTGATTATCTAATGCCCAAATCTCTTTACTTGGCTCCCACCAATATAGATGTGAAATACAATGGTGCTGCATAGGGCATCACAGAGAGGGTAAGTATGAGTTACTAGACTGACCACAGATTGTGGTGGTGGAAGCATCAGGGAAAGTTATCAATATAATGAGATTTGGTCATTTGCTGGGATGGTAAACATGGAAAATTCAGCAGACACCCAGCCAGACAATGAAAGGTCTAAGATTTCTCACTCTTTCTGCAAGAACTCTAAAAGAAAAAAAAAAAGAAAAGAAAAAAGAAAAAAGAATGGTGATAATAATAACAATAACAAAGACAATCTAGAAATAGCTGTAGCAATCTCAAGAAGGTTAAAATGAAACATTCCAAAGAGTAAAATCACTTTTGTCAGCTCCTAACATAATGTAATGAATCCCAATGAACAAGTGAACAAACTAAAAGGGTCAAACCTACCTGTGATGACAACCCCATAGCCAGGACGTGAAGCCAGACCTTCCCTCAATGCCCTTGTCTCTTCTAGTTTGCGCTGAACAAACTTGGCTGCATGAACCATACCCTTGTGAGCCAGACAGCCCTCAGGTAGTCCTGCACCCTCCACCTGCAGGTGCAATAATAAATTGATGAGACAGGTTTGGTTGACAGCATGTATTGCTGCTATCAAAATAACCTGACTAATTGGTGCATTACTACACTGAAAATGCCAATCAGATGTTTAGTAATTATGTTCCAATATCATAAAAATAAATAGTTACATACTATACATCAAACCCTCCAGTTTTCCAAACTTAAGACACATCACTGGATAAGTGATATTAGAGAGGGAAAGAGAGGGAAAGAGAGGGAGAGAGAGGGAGAGAAGTATCCGAGGATACCCTAGTCTGTTGAAAGTGAGAGAGAGAGAGAAATATATAGAGAGAGATGGGAATGATAGGGGAAAGCGTTGGTGGAAAATTCAGGAGAGTGGTGGAAGGTAATTTCCAAAGTTGCAAAGAAAAAGAAGGAGAAGGAAAGAAAGAGGAAAGTAAAAAAAAAAATAATAATAAGACAAAGAAACAAAAAAACAAACAGAATAATGACTTTAATCAAAGGACCTGGTACGCTGCTCGAGAAAATCGAAAATATGAATACGCAGACGCACAACCACATACGCAGAAACAAAGCATTATGTCTCAAGTGAAACACACACACACACACACACACACACACACACACACACACACACGTATGCACACACACACACACACACACACACAAACACACACACACACACAGGCACACACTCACACACACATACACACACACACACACGCGCGCGCGCGCGCACTTGGATCTTCAAAATGTGCTTGTTCGTGATGAGCAAATTGCTTGAACAAGTTTCATACATATGTCTTAATCAAAGCACATACATACATATACAGAAAAAAAAGACAGAGACAGAGACAGAGACAGAGACAGAGACAGAGACAGAGACAGAGACAGAGACAGAGACAGAGACAGAGACAGAGACAGAGACAGAGACAGAGACAGAGACAGAGACAGAGACAGAGACAGAGACAGAGACAGAGACAGAGACAGAGACAGAGACAGAGACAGAGACAGAGACAGAGACAGAGACAGAGACAGAGACAGAGACAGAGACAGAGACAGAGACAGAGACAGAGACAGAGACAGAGACAGAGACAGAGACAGAGACAGAGACAGAGACAGAGACAGAGACAGAGACAGAGACAGAGACAGAGACAGAGACAGAGACAGAGACAGAGACAGAGACAGAGACAGAGACAGAGACAGAGACAGAGACAGAGACAGAGACAGAGACAGAGACAGAGACAGAGACAGAGACAGAGACAGAGACAGAGACAGAGACAGAGACAGAGACAGAGACAGAGACAGAGACAGAGACAGAGACAGAGACAGAGACAGAGACAGAGACAGAGACAGAGACAGAGACAGAGACAGAGACAGAGACAGAGACAGAGACAGAGACAGAGACAGAGACAGAGACAGAGACAGAGACAGAGACAGAGACAGAGACAGAGACAGAGACAGAGACAGAGACAGAGACAGAGACAGAGACAGAGACAGAGACAGAGACAGAGACAGAGACAGAGACAGAGACAGAGACAGAGACAGAGACAGAGACAGAGACAGAGACAGAGACAGAGACAGAGACAGAGACAGAGACAGAGACAGAGACAGAGACAGAGACAGAGACAGAGACAGAGACAGAGACAGAGACAGAGACAGAGACAGAGACAGAGACAGAGACAGAGACAGAGACAGAGACAGAGACAGAGACAGAGACAGAGACAGAGACAGAGACAGAGACAGAGACAGAGACAGAGACAGAGACAGAGACAGAGACAGAGACAGAGACAGAGACAGAGACAGAGACAGAGACAGAGACAGAGACAGAGACAGAGACAGAGACAGAGACAGAGACAGAGACAGAGACAGAGACAGAGACAGAGACAGAGACAGAGACAGAGACAGAGACAGAGACAGAGACAGAGACAGAGACAGAGACAGAGACAGAGACAGAGACAGAGACAGAGACAGAGACAGAGACAGAGACAGAGACAGAGACAGAGACAGAGACAGAGACAGAGACAGAGACAGAGACAGAGACAGAGACAGAGACAGAGACAGAGACAGAGACAGAGACAGAGACAGAGACAGAGACAGAGACAGAGACAGAGACAGAGACAGAGACAGAGACAGAGACAGAGACAGAGACAGAGACAGAGACAGAGACAGAGACAGAGACAGAGACAGAGACAGAGACAGAGACAGAGACAGAGACAGAGACAGAGACAGAGACAGAGACAGAGACAGAGACAGAGACAGAGACAGAGACAGAGACAGAGACAGAGACAGAGACAGAGACAGAGACAGAGACAGAGACAGAGACAGAGACAGAGACAGAGACAGAGACAGAGACAGAGACAGAGACAGAGACAGAGACAGAGACAGAGACAGAGACAGAGACAGAGACAGAGACAGAGACAGAGACAGAGACAGAGACAGAGACAGAGACAGAGACAGAGACAGAGACAGAGACAGAGACAGAGACAGAGACAGAGACAGAGACAGAGACAGAGACAGAGACAGAGACAGAGACAGAGACAGAGACAGAGACAGAGACAGAGACAGAGACAGAGACAGAGACAGAGACAGAGACAGAGACAGAGACAGAGACAGAGACAGAGACAGAGACAGAGACAGAGACAGAGACAGAGACAGAGACAGAGACAGAGACAGAGACAGAGACAGAGACAGAGACAGAGACAGAGACAGAGACAGAGACAGAGACAGAGACAGAGACAGAGACAGAGACAGAGACAGAGACAGAGACAGAGACAGAGACAGAGACAGAGACAGAGACAGAGACAGAGACAGAGACAGAGACAGAGACAGAGACAGAGACAGAGACAGAGACAGAGACAGAGACAGAGACAGAGACAGAGACAGAGACAGAGACAGAGACAGAGACAGAGACAGAGACAGAGACAGAGACAGAGACAGAGACAGAGACAGAGACAGAGACAGAGACAGAGACAGAGACAGAGACAGAGACAGAGACAGAGACAGAGACAGAGACAGAGACAGAGACAGAGACAGAGACAGAGACAGAGACAGAGACAGAGACAGAGACAGAGACAGAGACAGAGACAGAGACAGAGACAGAGACAGAGACAGAGACAGAGACAGAGACAGAGACAGAGACAGAGACAGAGACAGAGACATTAATGAAGAGAGTGTGATGGATGTTGTTAAACTTACTTCTGTACATTGGCACGTTAGGTCTGTAATAGCATCCTGAAGTGACAATGTCCCCCTGATGGCCACCACAACGTGCTCAGTTTCATCATCAATGGCAACAAAAAATGGGACCTACAGGAAATACATAGCAATTAAAGCCAACAAAATCAATGCACTTATCATTATAAATACTCTCATATGGTTATTCTCAGAGAGAAAACTAAAAAACATGAAAACTAAAAAACGTACCTCATAAATCTTATTATGGAAAGTGATATATGAGATGCTATCTTGATCCAACCCTGTTATAGCTTTCAGTGCAGCCGTATTGCACAGACAACAGTTGTCTTTTGCATCAAGGGATGGGTCTGCCCTGTAATAAAGGTCATTTAGCAGCTGCTTCCTATGTAGTCAAAATCATACATAGAAAAATGAAGTTAAAGCTGTTATAGATTCTTAAATAAATATATATAAAAATATAAAATATATCAATAGACACACACACATGCTAACACATACATACTCTCACTTTCTTCTCTCCTGTGACAAACCTATGGCTTGCAACTCCATCTAAAATGTTCCCAAATCCTTCCTCCTTCCTAACTGGGTAACATTAACCCACTCACAACGGGGGCATTCCAGCCTTGCATGTTACAATGCCGGGGCTCTCAAACGCATAGGCCTAAATCAGTTAAATAAACGACGCCGTATGGCGTCACCCAGCGAACGGGCCTAGAATGCGCGGTACCGTAGTGTACCACCCGTCCAGAGAGGGTTAATATAAGATCAAAATTCCAAGATTTACCTGCAGTTTGCACAGCATTGTAGGTGTTTCCAGAGGGAACAACAAGCCTGACAGAAACGGCCATACACAAACCAAGGCCAACCATAGGAAGCCAAGGCAAACTTCATGAAGTGATATGCACTGCCCACTTTCATCCACTCTGGCCTTGGGGACTGTTGGTGGGGTAATGCACCTTCATTCTGCAGTGCACCTGTAGGTTGAAATAACCTTTGATCAATTTTTGCTTTCCTTCCCTCATATTTTCCCATCTCATGAATAACTTCTCTTGCCTTATCTTGCTTTCTCTTTGTTTATGCCATTCTTAAACAACTATCCATGCCTTACCAATGCTAGCTGTGGAGGAGCGACTCAGAGGCAAGTGAAGGTTATTTTTCCTAATAGCTTCCTCTTGGCGTTCTTCTTGCTTCCTCTTAAGTCGCAAGAGCACCAAGG
>BOPN01001550.1:119337-121837 GCA_017312705.2 Penaeus japonicus
GAAGAACATGTATAGCAGTCAATATCAGAAATCCATATCAAACTGAGCGGGTTTCTGTGAAAATCCTTTCTAAATATTATCTTCATGAATTAGAAGTTTCTGCACGTCAAATGACATTCATCCATTTTGAAATATGAAGTTGAAGATGAACAAACTCTTTTATCCTCCTAGTGTTGTTGTTTTTGTTGGCGGTGCTGCTGTTGCTGGTATGTTTATTTATATGACTGTTTTTATTTTTGTACTCCTCTCCTCCTCGAGTTTGTCGCTCTTCTTCTATCCCTTCCCCTTCGTCTTCTTAATGTTATCATTATCCTTTTCCTTCTTCATCTTGTAGTTCTCCCTATCGCCCTCCTCTTCTTACTGTTTGTTTTCTTCATTTATCATTATTATCAGCTTCATCATTGTTACCATTATAATCATTATCGTTATTATTATTATTATATTTTTTATTGTTATTATGATTATTATTATCATTACTAACATTATCATTATTTTTGCTGACGTTTATTTGTTTACACATTTAGCAGAAGGACTGACGCCATGTGATAAAACCTTAAGGATGGGTTGCAAATGGACCATAATATAATCAATCCATCTTCTCTTTTTTCTTCCTCTTCTTTTCTATTTCTCTTTCTTTTCCTTCTTCACCTCTTCTTCTTCTTGCTCATCCTCCTCCTTGTCCTTTTTTTCTAAATATTATAACGAAAATAATGGTGACTGTGATCATATCATTATTATTATTATTATTAAAAATAACTACAATAAAGTAGTTTGTATACCAATATATAGATAATTATAATAATGATATTACAGCGATATCAACTTTTTTTTTAGCAAAAGGGAGATTTCGGTAGTCTACTTGAAATCCATAATTTATGCCTTAATTTTCTTATCTAATGCTACCCAATTTCTACTGGACCTGAAAAACACTGCAGATGTCGTCTCATTCTAGCTGGGCTTAAGGGTACATATCTTACAAGAGAAGTCCTTCCTAGCGATATCATATTGGCAATAAACATCATGATGAGTTCCTTAGCGATATTGGTTGTCTTAGATTCCATAATTTTATTAATATTTTTTTTATATTCTATTAATAGATTTTCGGTCATAATAATCGTTAATTTTAATAATCATTTTCGATCATTGTATTCAGTTCCATCCAAAAAAACATAGTGCATAAATCTCCATCCTCTCGAGGTTAAAGAGCGTGCAATCTAACAAAGACTCGAAGAAAAATATTCTTAAAGATATAATACAAAATGCTATTCATTAGTCAAAACACTTGAGAAGCAACCCCATTTTAGTTAAGGATCTTGTGTTCTTAAAGAAAAGCCCAATGATGCAATAAGCTAAGCACGGACAGATAATTTACGTGGGACTTTTGCATAATGTGTGGAAGGAAATAAAGATTCAAGATCTGCAGACTCTTCAACCAAATTCATACTAGAAACAATCTGTCTGCCGTTTGGGAAGTTCGCCACCATATCCCTGTCAAATACAGACCGATTTCCCGGCATCCTGTCTCTAATCCTGGGGGAAATTCCCAGCAGCATGTGGTACCGAGGTAAGAAGTATGGTACTAAGGTACCTACATGGTAGTATTTTCAGCGAGATAGAGGTAGATACTCCACAAAGTAGAGTTTTATTTCCTACTCCATTTAACTCCACAAAGTAGAGTTTTATTTCCTACTCCATTTAACATACTTGTTTTTTTGTTGTTGTTTTTCTAGAGATTTGGTAAAATGTGCTTCCTTTGGCCTCAAATCAACCCTGTGAAAAACAAACATATATCCAGACTTCATAAATTTCCTTATATTCCCGGTCGACAAACGGACGGGTTATTAAAAAGACTAATTTTGGTGTTTAAATACGTTCAAAACAAACATATATCCAGACTTCATAAATTTCCTTATATTCCCGGTCGACAAACGGACGGGTTATTAAAAAGACTAATTTTGGTGTTTAAATACGTTCAAAATATTAGAGAACTTTGGAGTATTTACGACCATTATATTACAAATAACAGGTATGTAGGTACTTCCCACAGATTTCAAAGGCTGAAAACGATTTCATTTCTTATGATCCAGAATGACTATGCGAGTCCGATTCATAGTTTTTAAAATTTCATAGAACAAGACTATACTATATCTGGTTGCCCAATATCTGCTAAAACTCTTGTTAAAAGGAAAGAGCTCGACCTTTACTGAACTCATTGTCGTATTACTTAGATTATCACCATAATTCGGCATCAGGCTATTGCAGCTTCCACCCGGAGCATTGATTTCCCTTGGTATATGTAGTTTTGGAGACGCCAAATGCATATCACATTGGTCTTCTCTTAGATAAAACTATAAAGAAAATACCGCGAATTATATGAAAGGTCCTGTCATTGCTATAATTTGTGAGACTGATCTTCTTTCGTCGGCCAACTAAGACAAATAAATAAGGTAAGCACTATGTTGCAGCTCATTAGGCAATCATAATTAATGCTTGACTACAT
>BOPN01001550.1:139337-146837 GCA_017312705.2 Penaeus japonicus
TGTGCGTCCGAGAATCTCGAGGCGTTAGGCTTATGTGTTCGAGAACCCCGGTATTGCGACCGTGCAAAGCTGGAACAGCCCCGGCGTGAATGGGTTAACAAAGCTTGGGAACTTTGCAATAGAAACTGGGAGAATATGGTGTCAGTTTTACTCATTAAGTTAGACCTAATCAGTAAAGACTGATGACTAAATGTTTCTTTAGGAACAGAGATACTAAGGGCATGTAATTTTTCTATGTCTTCCTTCTGTTTCATAAAGAGTTTTATACCTAGACGTTTAGTATTTCAAATTGTTTAGAAAGAATTATGGTCATTGTGGAATAAATTGCTTTAAGTACATGAAGAAAATATTTGGAAACATTTTCTATTTATTTAACATAGTCATTCTCTCTTTTCAGGGCACTATGAATAGTCTAAATGAGACAGTGAATTTTTCTCCTGCACAAAGAGGCAGAAGACTCAGTAATAGCCGGCCTCCTGGCATTGCACCCCAGACAGAAAAAGCAGAGGATGCAAAGAAGAATCTAAGCAGAACTGGCTCCTTGCTCATGGGATGTTCTGAGGCACCACAGGAAGGTAGCAGTATATCAAGTACATCAACAGGTTCCTTGATCCCTAAGGTGATCAGCCTCTCTGAGGAAACTGAGCATCCCCATAGTGGTTCTGGAAGTGACTATATAATGCCAAGGCTGCAGCCAAACTCCTCCTCAGGTTTTACCCCATGTGTGCAGCCACCCAAATCTGCAACAACCATGCTTGCAGCTGCTAATGTGCCACAACCTTCAGGTGATATTAAACCTGCTTCATGTGTTGCACAATCAGAGGTCAGCTGTGATGGCAGCAATGTAAGGTCACTTCCGTTGCTCACACGCATATCAAGTGTCAAGAGAAAGGAAAGTCTAGAGCTGTTTGATGATACACATTTGAAAGATAAAGTTAAAGTTGCTACTCCTAGGTCTACTGAGGCTTCAAGAAGGAACAGTAGAGATGATTGTATAGGGTTAATTTCTGGCCAAAATCAAATTGATAATCAACAGAAAGACAGTGCTTCTGCTGCAGGTGAAATGAGGAAATCTAGTCATAGCAGATCTGGCCTTACCCTTGATACAGATGAAACAAAACAAAGTCGGTCGCCATTGGTATCTGATGGCCAGTATTATGCTCCAAAGGTTCAAAGTTTAGAGTCTCATACAAGACAGAGTTCAGGTTCTCAAGGTATGTCACTAAGTCAGCAGGATACCAGCATGCGGTCTGAGGGTGATGCCTGTAGTAGGGCATCACCCTCCTTCCTTGTACAAGAAGTTCCTGAAATGCCAGATGTCATTTCTAGTGCCAAATCTTCAAGTTTATCCAAAGAGGAGGACGCCAGCTTCATCAGTAAAGCAAATGCCTCAGAGGAAAAGACGAGAAAATGCACAGTTGATGATGCAGCAACAGTAATGAGGTCCTCTAACTCTTTGTTACAGGGAGGAAGGAGAGCTCCTAAGTCAAAAAATCAAACCCCCTTACAAGACCAACATACAAAAGCACAGGAGATAGTACAAACTGTTAATAACATCTCTGATCACCCCCTTATTCCAGCTGAAGCATCAGCTAGAGTAAAGAGTATTAAAGAGCAAACTGATTATATGAAAAGAACAAATGGATTTGATACCCACAAAGATCAGAAAGGGGAAAAAAAAAAATGTGGCCAGATGTTGGACTTGATCACCATTGACGATGATTTTCCTGATGGGGATAACGATGATTTTCCTGAAGAGGATATCATTGACCTCACACAACAGGACCCTGAGTATATAAGTTCAAAAGAAAAAAAAGCCGAGGATGAGGAGCAAGAGATGATGGACTGCTTTGTTGCTGATTTAAAAGAAGAGGAAAAGGGGGAGGCACTTTGTGAAGGATCTTCAAAAAGGAAGAGGAACCCTGGAGAAGAGACAACAAAGTCACTCAGCAACATTAATGCTGATTTCAAAGATGTAAAGAAGGCAAGGCTAAGTGCACCAGTTATTAGCAATTTAAATTCCAGGGAAGACTCAGAAAGTGACAGTGATAGTGGTGTTCTTAAAGTTAAGAGATGTAACAAGCTGAAAAGGAATATTGTACTAGATTCTGACAGTGAGACAGAAATGGAAAGAGCAAAGTCTTTGAATGAAGAAGCACAGAAGGAGCAACTTAGAATGAAGACAGAAGTTGATGCTTGGGCAAATAAGAATTGGCGGGTAGCCATTGAGAGGCTGCCGTCGCCTCTTGTTAAAGATGCCATAAGTGGTAGAGGGAAAATTGATGATAGAGAAAGTGGACCAACTGTGAAGACTCCCCCTGTGAACAACACTAGCAGAATCTTAACTTCAAAAGAGGAAAAAAATTTAGGAAATTCATGCAACAAAGCTAATTCCATGGCTAATAAACAAAATACCAAAACTGATCTTCCTTTTGCAAGGTTTGATCTTGAGAATAGTGATGATGATCTGCCGGATCTTAACAAAGTAGAGTTACAACCACCTTGCATATCAGTGTCCTCAGAGAATTTGATAGTAAAGAGAAGAAACACAGAAGATGATGATAAGAGGAAGGGGAAAGATCCACCAAAGGCTGGCAGTGATGGAAGTGGATATTTGGGCGGGCATAGCAGTGATCCTCCTGTAAAACACCACATAGATCCAAAAGAAAGAAAGGAACCTGAACCTCCAGGCAAGAGACACAAGAGGCAAAGCTCCAAGGATTCACAACAGCCTGAAACTCAAGAGACCAGAGTTTCCCATAGCCACAGGCATCAGAAAATAAAAAGAACAGATAAGAATTCCAAGTCAGCTTCTGAACTCACCTCATCAAAAGCAGGCAGTTGTAATAAAAGCTCTGGGGAATCCTCTGATGAAGCGTCCTTTCATGTGACAGCAAAAAATACTGTGGAAACATCTGTTGCTGCACTGGCTGTGGTGGATAGTAGAGCCACCACTGAAGATGATGACTATATCTTTCGCAAGCCCAGTCCAATTGCACATGTTAAAATCAAGAAAGAGAAGGCGGAACAAGAAAATATGGCAAATATAAAAGTAAAACAAGAGAAAGTAGATAAAGATCAGTTGCTTTTAAACATTAAAAAGGAACCGGGAGATAAGAAGAAGGAGTTTACAGAGAAAAAGGAAGTTCATGGTCTGAATGATGATGATGATGATGATGATGTTCTCTTAATGTATTCCCAAGTGGATGAACCTATCTGGTTGTCTAGTGATGAAGAGGACTCGTCCACATCAGCAACTGCAGACATGTCTTTTGGACCTCTTCCACCAAGCCCAGAACTAGGCATAGAGGAATTATTCACAACAGAGGAACAGCAAAAGGAAGTAGAAGCAGCAGGTAAGGCTAAGAGTGGAGCTATCACAGACATTGATGAGGATGACCAATGGTTCCCAGTCCTCTCTCAGTCATTCTGGGATGATGACATTGAGGAGATTAAGAAATCATCCAAGGTGGATGAGCCAGTTCCAGGTCCGAGCAGCACCATCAGCTGTGCTAATCAAAATGATGACCTGGAAGATGATGACAAGTGGCTTGAGCTCTCACAGGGATTCATGGACGATGATGCTGATTTAGAAGATAACAAATCTTTCAAAGATAAAGATACAACAGACAGCAGCTTAAAGTATCGCAGCCTGGGTGTAGAGAAGAGTAATAACAAAGACCCCAGGAAATCTCAGCTCATAGAGCCTAAGATGCCTCCTCCTCGGACCAAAAGTGACAGCCTTCGCAAGAGAGGTGTGAGCACCACTGATGCTTCCAATCGGCCTTCTAGAAGGCTGAGTCACGAGAAGACACCAGAATTAGAACACAGAAGGCAGGATGAGTCTGCTGAAAGGCAGACCAAATCCAGAACCATAAAGGTTATTACTCCACCCCAGAAAAGCCGTAGAAAGAAAGGGCCCAGTTTGCGTGACAACTTGACAAGTAAGTACAACTTGCAGTCATACAAATCAAATGTAGAACAGAAGAGGGAGAATCACCACCTTGTCCCCCGAGCAGAAGAGGACAAGAGGAATGAGCCTTCCCATAAGAAATCCCACTTAATCACGTCAGAACCCCGCAAAGAAGAGAACATATCCATACAGAAGAAGCTTTCTACAAAAGAAAGTGGGAACCAAGGAAAGTCCAGGTCGACAGTTGCTGCCAAAGTCACCTCAAAGAATCGGTCAGAGAAACTCATTGACATTAATATCTTCCCTTCACCTGAAGTAGCCAAACCCCAACCTCGGAAGAAATACAAAATTCCCAAAAATGATGCTGCCAAGAAGACAGATTCCAGTGAGAATAAAAAAGTAGAAGGAAGTAGCAATGTGTTGGATGCTAGCACCAAAAGGCATCCTCCAGCTATTGGCATAACAACGCCTGAAATGTGCACTTTGGAAAACAGTAAAAAGGAGACCAAATCAACTCCTGCACAGAAAGATCCAGAGAAGAGTGCACAGAAAGATTCAGAGGTGGTACCTGCAAAAGGTGATACAAAGAAAAATAGCATTATGAAAGATACAGGGAAAGGAAATGGGAAGGCTAAGAAACGTGTTCGTTTCCCAAGCCAGATTGAAGATTTAGTGAAGGTGTTATACATATCACCACGCAAAAATTCAGAGAGATTAGGAGCACTGTCTGTTAAAGCAAAGGAAGTGTTACCCAAAGAGCTTCTGTTTTTGAAGTACAAAATTCCCAATAACTTTTTTGATCAGTTCATCTATTTTGTATGTAGGTGGAATTATGACTGGCTTGACAGCTACAGAATCATGCAAGAGAAGCATGCAAATGGCAAGTTGAAAGAAGTAAAGCCTCCTCCAATTGTCCAAAACACCACCTATCCAACACTCATACTGTATGATTCATACAATGACTACAAGGAAATTTTCAGCACTCTTATGTACTATGAAGTCTGGGAGCATGTTTATCAGGACTGGTTACAGTACAGAAATACCAATATGTGGCTTACAGCTCAAATTGATGTCATACAACCTCCAGGCATGGATAGGGGAGTTGATGCTCCCAGATTTTTTATGGTAAAAGTGATCACGTTGATCACGCAAGAACAGAGCAACAAAAACCACCATCCCAGGCAAGGTTCTCTTGTAGCATTGAAACTTCATGAAGGAAAGAGGAGAGTCGTGATTCTGGGTTATGTTGACAACATCATCAAGTCCAGAAAACGAAATGTCACAAAGGAACTGGATAAGATGGTGCCACAAGGTGAGGTGTGCCTCCTGCTGTGTATGCGTGTCACCAAGGACACCATCCAGACTGTTAAACTAGGAAAGATGATATATGTTAGCAATGTCTCCTACATCCGACCTGCCACAAAAACATGGGAAGGTTTATGCAAGCTTCCTCTGTCCCCTCTGTGTGGTGACATACTTAAACCATCTGAAGAAGTTTTCAAATGTAGTCAGCACCCAGGAGAGTACATCATTCATGACATGCCTCTTAACGATGTACAGAAGAAGGCTGTAGTTGAAGTTAGCAGTAAGTGCACTATTGATGAGCTTGTGCCAAAAATCAGCTTGATTCATGGTCCACCAGGAACAGGTAAAACTCGTACCATAACTGCCCTCATAGCTCAGATAACAAAGTTTAGTCGGGAAAATAAAAGGCCATGCAGAATTCTCCTGTGTGCCCCATCCAATGCAGCTGTGGATGAACTAACCTTACGCCTTATCAAACTCAAAGAAATTGGATTGTCTCTACGCCTGGTAAGGGTTGGTGTTAAGGAAAGCATAAGTGCCGAATTAAGAGAATACACGCTTGATGCTTTTGTACAGAAGCAGGTCAAAATTGAACTTTCCACCCCAAAAAATGTGTCAACCCGACAAGAATGGGAAAGGAAGAGGTACATGGTAAGGCAGGCGGCAGATGCATTGGAGAAGGCAAGGAAGGAGAACAGGAATAAGGAGGAGTTAAAGGCAATGGAGACTCGTCTGAATGAATTGGTTAGAGGTAAAACAGAGTTTGAGAGAAGCTTCCACTCCCAGCCCAATTCACAGGAGCGATATAAGCTGCAGCAGAAGTGGCAGGAGCAGTTCCTCTTGGGAGCAGAGGTCATTACTGTGACGCTGGGAGGTTGCGTCTCAGGTGTGATGCAGGAAGTCCTTGGCAAACTGCCACATGCCTTTACATGTTGCATTATTGACGAAGCTGGACAGTCCAAAGAAACTGAAACATGGCTTCCACTGCTCTATGGTGTCCGCAAGCTGGTTCTGGTGGGTGACCACAAACAGCTTCCAGCTACAGTCATCTCACAGCTGGCTCAGAACAAGAATCTCAAGCAGTCTCTCTTTGAAAGGTTCTTCTACCGTTACGTGATAGAACTGCAGATGGACAACCTCATCCACTCTCTCAATGTTCAGTACAGAATGCACCCAGAAATTGCCGAATGGCCCTGTCAACACTTCTATCTGAACAAGCTCACGACAAGTCCAGAAATTGTGATGGAAAGAACATATGGTCTTAGACCATACCTTGTTTTTGATCTGAAAGTAAGTCATTACAAGTAAATAATTTCTTACCAACCTTTACTTTTTAGAGTGGGACCCCCATGAAATGTAATAAAGTACCCAGAACTACTTCATCATTATTAACCATTGCTTTTGTATTTACACTTAATTCCAGACATCCCAGGAACAGAAGAACCACAACAATGAGTTCTATAACCCAGCAGAGGCCTCGCTGATCCGCATCCTCTTGGAAGCAATTGAGCAAGATATTGGACAGCAGAAGGTGGCCATCATAACCCCTTACCAGCGCCAAAAGTACAAACTCGAGGAGAAGCTGGCCAAATTCTTTGGCCGAATCAACCTGGTTGTCAACACAATTGATGCATTTCAGGGGTCTATATCAGCTCATTATTTTCTTAACCCTTTGGCCGCTGTATTTTTAGATAAGTTTATACAGCCTTGTGTCGGTATTATCACATATGGCCCGGCCCAGTTCAGACAGATATGCGAAGACGTCGCTTCGCCCGGGCTATATGCTCAAGGCGGCCCGGCCTCTGCCAGCTATGAGTGCTGACTCATCTTATCTAATCTTATCTGATCATCATCGCTGATTCAATTCAGCTCAGTTCAGAGAGATTTTGCGAATACGTCGCTTCGCCCGGGTTGTGTGGTAGGGGTAGCCCGGTCTCTATTGGCTATAAGTGCTGACTCATCTGATCATCATAACTGAACTTTTACCGTGGCGGTCGGATTGCCTGTAGGCGCTCCAGTTGCCAGGGGGCTAATGACAGGCATAGCCGTCTAACCAGCCCGGCGGCTGTCGTCTCTGGGCCCTGCCTGAGGAAGCGAGTGTGCTCGCATTCCATCAGGTAGTGCTCTAATTTGGCGTCCGGCGCGCCACAATACTCACAGCGTCGCTCATCTTGCCCAATAGTGGGGATGATTTGCCTTACTTGCCCACAAGGTAACTCTTCTCAGTCTGTGAAGGCTGACTTCAGCACACCTTGATATTCTGGGAGAGAGTATCAGCGACT
>BOPN01001550.1:151837-156837 GCA_017312705.2 Penaeus japonicus
CTGATATTGCATCATCCATCATTAACCAATTCACGACGGGGGCATTCTAGCCTTGAATGTCACAATGCTGGGGCGTTCGAATTATTAGGCCTAAATCAATTAAATGGCTGGCACAATACTGTGCCGCCCGGCCACTGGGCTTTTGAATGAGTGGTACAGTACTGTACTACCCGTCCAGAGAGGGTTAACAGGCTGACAAATTTATCATATACAAAAATACTAAGCTATGCAGTAAATAGGAAAGTGCAGATAACTTGACAGTTAACTCATTCACGACAGGACATATATTCACCTACTCTCGCTAACAAGCACACAAGCTTCAAGCAGGGGTGCTGATCCTCTAGAGCTTTTTTCACCCACGCTATTCTTCTAGTTTTCATGAATGCGTCTACAGTGTAAAGGCATGTAAAAATATTGCCATGTTCAGAGGAGTTATTTTAGTTGAAAAACATGTTACAGTAATGCCTTTTTAGTTTTATTTGATTGAACTTTGCCTATATTCTCCACTACTATGAAAATACCAAAGGAAAGTGGAAGCACTCTCTTAGTGAGGCATCAAAAAACATGTTTTATACTTTTTTTTCTTTACCAAAACAAAAAGAAAAACAATATGAATAAACATACACATATATATGAGTATGTACATGTACCTCGTGATGTGAGAAGATGTGATATCACGGGTAATTAACAAATTAGAACTAGTAATGCATTAGTAATTTTTCACTTTATTTTATTTCTTGGCCAGACACATTTGACTTTACAATGGTTTTTCAACTCAGATCTTTTTATTCAACTGATCAAGAAATTACCATGATATCATCAATATCACATAGTTTTCTATGAGGTCATTTTTTTAACGTTATATCTCATTTAATGACACTCAAACACCTATACTAAAGTAACAGAGTCTTAAGAAATTCTGTAAAATTATTATATCTGAGAACAATCTAGCGATCTACTGTTGATGTTTCAGCACGTCACATTGCCCCCCCTGGAAGTCGGTGAGGAAATGCAGGGTCCCGGGATATTTTTCGACCTTGTGATAGGACGTCCACCGGTGCGAATGGGTTAAAATAGATATACAAATCTTAACAAAGTCATATAGAGCAAATTTAGAATAATAACAACATTTTCTTTATTACTTATTTAAGTGAATTTAATCCAATACAAAACAGTTAAACAATTCAAATCATTAATTAATTTAATACAGACCAGACCAACCATACAGCAACACTTACCAAGAATGATTACACAAATAACAACATTTCATAACACAGTATCATTCTCTATTTTACAAATGTAAACATAGTAATTTATTTGCGAATGGATTCTTCTGATCTTGTTATGTCAACAGGTAATCAGATGAATAGGAATGGGTACATGTAAATGCTTATTTTTTTTCATTATCATTCTTAATTGCTAATGAACAAATACTATATAAAAATATTTTACATATTTAATTGAAATGTATGTGATAAACCTGATGGACAAACAACAAAACACAATTGGTTCATTAGCTTCTGTGATTATTTGCAGTCGACTCCAACTGCCTCGGAGACTGAGGTGAAGCCATCTCTTCTGAAATTCCAAATTCAAATAAAATTCTAGCGTTTAAACATGCAAATATTGCAAAAATATGGCAAGAAAAAGAATGTTTCTTCACATAAAACAATTCAGATGTGTAAATTATAAAAAGACAATAATATATCAAGAGGCAATGTAAATCAGGCTGAGGGAGAGGAGGGCCTCACAAGGGCATGGAGAAATAGGACTGATGTAGTGGGTGTGGCTAGAGGAAATATAAACAAACCATGCAAATAAAACGTTTGTAGCACTGTAGAGCAAGTAAAATATTCATTTATATGTATAAATAGTAAAGGGACAATGGTATATACATAAGGCAACTTAACCCGTTAATGACGGATGATAAGATATCATGTCTAGTGGTTTTTGGGTCAGATGCTGGGGACAAGATATTTAGTCAAGGCCAGCGTGCCGAGTGACTGGGCATACAGCTAGCCGCGGCCGAGAATTCCGAGGCATTAGGCTTATGCATTAGTAATATCACAGCATTTTGACCACTTAGACCTAAAATAGCTCCGTCGTTAACGGGCTAAAAGGTATGGGGAGGGGAGTATGGTAAAAAGGTGTTCCAGAACATCCCGGTCACTACAGTATGGGTAAGATAAAAGATGGATGGGGGTGGTTTGCCTGCCTGAAATTTACCGACAGCACCAGAATTACTATTTCACATTCCCTACATTTCATTCACAAAAAATAAAACTGAAAAAAAGAGACAGGGAATATGAATGTCTGATAAGCTGGGGGAGATGAGGGCCTCCAAGGGACATGGTGATTTGGGATCATATAGTGGGTGTGGTTGGAGGGAACTTTCCAAACAGTACTAGGAATATTAGTGGACACTACATACAACCCATTCATAATGTAAAAACATGGGAAAAATCCTGCTACTTTTATACAGGACTTCCATAACTGCAGATAGGACTGATGCACTTGCCCAGGTATCTCCACATTCATGGGACTTTAGGGGTTAAGTTGTGCAGCCTAGGGTAGAAATCTTAAAATGTTCTGGATGTTTTCCATCATTTTCTAGGCAATATGGTACGATACAAGCCCATCGATGTGTTACTAAGCATTTGGTATGATGCCCTAGTTACTGAAAAAGTAGCTTGTAATTTCAACAAAAAAAAAGTATATTACAGAAGTGATCACATTCTATGAAACATACTCATCGTTGAAGGATTAATACATGTTCTGGATAGGTGTCAAGACCACAATATTAGGTTGACAATGTATATTAACCCATTGTGGATGGGGGATAGAATTGATTGCATCTATACACTGTCTCTAGCACGCATTATCTTTATAGAACAACATCACATAGCAGAATGAGAAGAGGAAGGTGACTCAAGCTGTGCTCAATGTCTAAAATGTGCCCCTGTGCCAGTAGGGATGCCCTTTACTGTGGCACTCAGTCATTAGCACAGGTTCCCTTCCTCTTCATGTTATCTGCATTGTGGATGGTTACATGTTTCATATTTGTTGATGACAGGACATGAATATGAAAAAATAAAGTTGCTTTTTGACCTCCCACAAAACAGCAATACCTCTATCACACTGAGTATAAAGAAAAAAATGAGCGGATACAGACCCTGTGCCACAATTTTAGTCAACTACAGCATTGATAGAGCCTGTGATATGACATATAAGTCTCTCAATACAATAAAACACAAAAATTCAAACAAAAAAATGGCTCTAGTTTTACAATGAGTGAGTGAAAGAGAGTGGGAGAACTGGAATGTTCTGTGAAACTGACTCGCTCTGAAATAAAAACCATCCTGGACAAGCAAGTCTATCCCCCCATCCACAATGGGTTAAAGGCTTGAAGAAAAAAAAGACCAGATAATGTTTATCTCATTGACATACATCAGATACAGACAGCACATTAGAGCTTAACCCTCTCGTGACGGGTGGTACAACATTGTACCGCGCATATTAGGCCTGTTCGCTGGGGACGCGATATGGCGTCGGTTATTTAACTGATTTAGGCCTAAGCGTTCGAAAGCCCCGGCATTGTGACATGCAAGGCTGGAATGCCCCCGTCGTGAATGGGTTAAAAGCTCAAAAATTACCCCTCATAGTTGAATAAATTATTGTATCTACCCATAAATTAGGAAGAAAAATAGGAAGAAGCTGCCATGCCTATAAATAACCAATGTAAAAAATGTAAATTGAACAAACAAAGCAAGAAAAAGAGAAAGACAAAGATATATCATACGGCAACTATCAGGTTAACAGGTTTTCCATGACTGCGGAGGATAGGACTGATCGCAAAGGCTGGGTTCTGCCATGGATAGAACTTTTGGGGTTATTGGGTTAGCCCGTTAATGATGGGTGACTAGATATCACGTCTAGTGGTTTTTGGGTCAGACGCCAGAGAAGAGTTATTTTGTCCAGGCCGGTGCGCCAGGTGAGTGGGTGCACAGCGCTCGCTCGCAGCCAGTGCAGCCGAGAATCCCAACGTGTTAGGGTTATGTGTTCGAATGTCCTGGCATTTCGGCTGTTTAAAGCCGAAATAGCCCCGTTGGGAACGGGTTCATAGTTCATGTTTCAGGTAATACCTAGTATGCAAGTTCATATCTCAAGGAAGGCCTACCTCAGGAGTTCCTCAAGCTCTCTTGTAATTCTGGCGACAAGCGGAGGTCCATGGTAGATGAGAGCAGTGTACAACTGGATAAGACTTGCCCCAGCCCTGATCTTGTCATAGGCATCTTGGCCACTGGCAATTCCTCCCACACCAATAATTGGTAAAGATCCTGTGCAGGAGGGTAAATATATGAATCAGGAAGTACAATGATAACTATGAAATTGCTATCAAGGAGAACTGAATTATGAATTGGAACTGGAAGTAAAAATTAAGGTTAGAAATATATCATGTTATTATGATTTGAAATCAGAAGTACATATAAGAATTATACTTGCAAAACTGTTGTGACATTTAAATAAAAGATTTCCTTGAAAACTAAATAATTATCAAAAGTAGAAAAAAAAAAATGGAAAGAAAAGGATCAAAGAAGAGGAAGATGAGAAAAAAACAAGCAAATTAACACTCCCTCTTTACAAAAGCTAGAATATATATTGAATTGTAATATAGCTGTACTTTATACAAATCCCTGGTTATGGAACACAATGCCCATAAGTAGATGAAACTGTACCTTCAATACATTTGAATGAGTATTAGGAAAAACATCTAAGTTGAAAATAATAATATGACTACTTCATTTCTCACTAATTTAGCATCTCAATACAGCCACTATCAATGTTGTCAATTGGACACTATCAATGGTGTCACCTTACTGAGGAAGCCACCACATCAAACAAGCAACACCAGGTTGGCCAAGTTATGTGATTAGTATAAATATAAATCAACTGATAGATGAATAAATAAATGTATATATATATACGTATATATATTAAAA
>BOPN01001550.1:161837-164337 GCA_017312705.2 Penaeus japonicus
TGTTAAGAGAGGTGTCGCCATCTCTCTCTTTTTCCGTGCTCTCCGCATTTGTGACCTACAGCACCTGGATGCAGAGATCAATTTTCTTCGTCGATCCTTCGGCAAGCTGGGGTACCCTCGCTTCGTCCTTGACGCCGCGCTCTCCAACGCCCGCCGTACCTTCTACCAGGATCCTCCCCCCAGAGAGACTTCTCACCTGCCTGTCCTCAGCCTTCCTTATACCGAGGAAATCCACTCTCTTCGTCGCTCGCTGCACCCTCTCAACTGCAGGCTTACCTTTCGCCAGGTTAACACTCTCCGCTGCAACCTGGTCCACACCCGTCCTCCTTCGTCTGCCAAGATAGGCACCTATGCTATCCCCTGCTCCTCCTGTGAGAAGCAATACTTTGGGGAGACTGGCACCTGTCTCAACAAACATGTGTCCCAACACAAGTACGCCGTTTCTAGGGGACACACCAACAACGCTCTCTTCTGCCACCAATGGGACACAGGACATCGCATAGATTGGTCAGCTGCCCGCATTCTGTTCCCTTCCGCTGATGTCAACAGGCTGCCGAATTTCAACCTTAACAGTGGTTTTTCTCCTGCTGATGGTCTCCTATCCTCCCACATTCTCCGCTTGTTACCTTACCCCGGACACCCTTCACACAGACCGCCGGACCCTATGACCTGACATGACCTGCCCCTGTTCCGTTCCCTGTTCCGCCGCTGCCTCCGTTTCCGTTCTCCTGTCCTCACTTGACCTTCTTGCACCGTGTTTCTCCCCCCTTTAGCCTTTTATATACCCTCTTGTTCTCTTCCTCCTCAGACCTGAAGATGGGATCCAGATGGATCTTGAAACTGTTGTCTCATTTTCAATAAATCTGTTTTGTGTATAGTGGGTTTATCTGCCCGATATATATAATATATATATATATATATATATATATATATATATATATATATATATATATATATATATATATATATACATATATATAGTGAATTTCTGAACCAATGCCACCGAGTGCCCACGGGGATTGTCTGTAAAACTTTGCTATCATTACTCCATTCAAAATGACTATAAAAACAGGTACTGAGATATATGTATTTTATACATATTAACAGGCAATACTGAGATATACGCATTTTATAGATACTTAAGGCATGAGCTGAAGAAGTCCCCCCCCTCTAATTTTTTTCTATTGGGAGGATTACATTTTACAATTTTTTTTTCTTTTTCTAATATTGTGCATAAATCAATATTGACCTTTTTCTTGTTCGGGGATGCCTTAACCCATTCCTGCCAGATGACGTCCTATGATTTTATGATCTTCCCTTCTAAATAAACATTTTCCATATTTACATATATACATACTCATTGCATTTCATTGCAGCCTCTCAGCATCCCGTAGAATCGGGTGGGTGAAAAGGACTCTGAGAGGTGCTGCTTGGCATCGTGCTTTGAGAGATCTCACATGTGGATGCAACTGTTATTGTGTCATATATATTCTTTTTACCAACTTTTTTTTTTTTTTTTTTTTTTTTTTTTTTTTTTTTTTTTTGTGGGGAAATGAATGTGAAATTTAATATAATGTGAATCCCATGTGATTAGCCCAAGAACTCTTCTTACTCAGTTCAGAAACAGAACGGTTTGGTTCTTTTACCCTTTAACCCATTCACAACGGGGGTGATTCCGGCTCTGAATGGTCACAATGTCGGGGTTTTCATACACATAGGCCAAACGCCTAATGCATTTTTGACTTAAAAATTCTATTCATTTTAATTTTAACTACTATAACTCTAACCTACTGTACCAAAATTTTAAAGAAATATTTCTAAGATCACTGTCAAGCAATAAAAAGGTAAAAATCTTAAAAACTATTTTCATATAAAATGAGAAAATTAAACAAAGCAAAAAACAGACGGATCGTTTAGCTCCACTATCAAATTCTTTATAATGCCTCTAATTCATGGTTACCTAGAAATGTTGACAACAAGATAATCAGCAATGGGGCCAAACTGTGCAATTCCCTGTGTATAATCTTGCACATAGTCTTCCGATGTCTTATTCTTCCCCAAGTTTACGCCTAGAATTCCTGATCTCTGTCCGGGAGGCTGGAGTTGTGACAACCTTGCATGTACAGCTTCATGTCCATCACTGTTGAAGCCATATCTGTAAGTACATAATGAAGTTCGGATATCAGCAAATATGAGTACCCAAAACTCTGGCACAATACCTACAAATCCCCACACCCCCTCACACCTACACATCCTTACGTTCCTCTTAAAACACAAATCAAAACAAGAAAGAAACAAATAAAATTAATCAACAACCTATAAAAGGGACTAGAGCAATAGAGTTGACAACCTCACCTGTTGATGACTGCCTTGTCATCCCTGAGACGAAACACTCTGGGTTTCGGGTTGCCTGGCTGGGGTAGGGGGGTCACAGAGCCCACCTCCACAAAGCTGAATCCCATGCGGAACATCCCTTCTACAGCCTCTCCATGCTTGTCAA
>BOPN01001550.1:176837-184337 GCA_017312705.2 Penaeus japonicus
ACCTTGACTGCATCAATAAATGTTCTCTGGAGTTTTTATTCTCGGCTTTCCTAGTCCAGGCGCTGAGACTTTAACTGCCACTGATGCACTCAACCCAGGCGCTGGTGCAGATCTTCGACAATTCATCACCAATACTTGGAAACCGCTTGCTCTTTTCTCCAAGTAATTCAGCAAAGATGAGAGAAAGTGCAGCACCATTGAACTAGAACTAATTTCTGTAAAGCGCTTCAGATATTGGATCGAAGGCAGGAAACACCAGGTTTATAGCAATCTCATGCCTTTAATAATCATCTTAAACAACAACTCCAGTTATACTCTAAAACCGTTACGTGACATCTACCTCCTTTCATATTTTACCACAGTTTTATAACATTCCAGCTGATGTATTAGTACGAAATATCTGCACAATTACACCAACCCTCATCACCTACAGTACAATTGCAGATTAAAACAACGACCGAGAATTGCAACAACTTTAGAGAAGTCCTGCTTAAACAGTGAAAGAAAATTCAAGTTCCAAGCACAAACATAGGCTGACAGTCTTCAGGCAACTCTGGAATTCGAGCATCTCACCAGCGTATGACTTCCAGATTCATATGAATTTTGCACCCCAAAGTGACTCGCCATACAGTCTCTCTAGTCTGTTAAGCCGTCTGGTTAGCTCATTGGTAGCGTGTCGACTTCACATCCCCGTGGTCGGCAGATCGAGCCCCGCCCAAGCTCGTGAGCTTCCACTGTCACCTGGCGGTTACTGACGTAGCTGGGCACTGCGTTGGGTAAGGACCAAGCTCAGATCGAGTCAACACTCGTTGGCACATTCTCTCACGAGTCAGCACACGCTGGCACAGGCGGGCTCGCGTCACTGCATACAAGCCTGGCGTAGCAACTGCTCCGCAAATCTGGCTTATCCTTATCTAGTCTGTTAGATTCAAACATAATCACGTTGATCTTGTTGGATCTTTTCCATACACCAGTAGTTCATGATACTGCTACGCCAGTGGGTCTTTGTCTCTGTGTGAAACATGTGTTAATAATAAAATGATGTAAGCTGGACAAACATGACGCAACGTCTGGGCAGGAGCAGCGGAAGAACGAGGCAGTTAGGTGTTGCCCCTGGGAAGACCTCGCATGTGCCCCTTGTGACCTGATATACTTTGTGTTGCCCTATTATAAGCTGTAATGTGCAGTGTGATGTGCTGGTTACCCCCCCCCCTCTGTATTGTGCCTATAGAAAATTGTACGGGTAAAGAAACTAGTGTAAATAAAGGATAGATGTTTTAGAGTGTGTTTATCTCGTGCCCTGTCTCGCCACGTGGTGTGTCCCCTCGTGGTGTTCTGGGACGCTGTGGTGTTCGGTGCCTCTTGGAGCTGTTCTGTGTTCACGACCCTGTGGTTAGCACGCCGTCTGCCTAGCCTGCCTCGTGTTGGTGGCAGATAGACGAGGCGGCCGGCGTAACAATACATACTCACCTGCGTAGATAGATTCACTAGATTCCTGACATACATGCTAGCACCTTGGCAGATGATTTTTGTTACTGATTGGATTTCAAGATTTAGAGTTCCACTCGGCCCAATATTGCATAGAGGAAGCCAATTCGAGTCCATCCTATAGAGCAAGATGATGGCTCTTTTGGCACCCGGCGCTTCCGCACTACAAGTTACCATCCAATGGTCTCGTCGAACGGTTTCATCGCCAGCTGAAATCATTCCTCACTCCCCAAATTAAACATGAACGTACTACTATTTTACCTCTAGTCCTCTTTCATACCTGAATCTACCTCAAGACTAATATTGACAGTTCCCTCTTCAAAACTTGTTTATGCGGGCGACTCTCAAACTATCCGGAGATTTTCTCTGCAGCGCTCCAGAATTCCAGGTTCGGATCCTGGCGAGGTCACCACAATACTGGCAGCAGACGACACAGTGTGGTCAGGAATTCTACAAAAAGAACTCCAATTTTATATTTATCAGTCTTGCAGGTGGTTAAGGTGAGACTTAAGTGTAGCAATAAGCAGGTCGTCGATGCAAAACTTCTAGAACTTCATCAATGAAATATTGGGGCTTCAAAATACTGGAGCCCAGAAAATATGGGTGATCTGGTGGTTGTAAAAGATTCCAGCATTGCATCTTCTGGCATGGTTAACAGTGTCAAAAGTCTAAAACTGTTGTGTATATAGTCCAACTTACCAATCCTGCCTATGGGCCATCTTGATCCACAATGCGAATTGCGAGATGTGGCTAAAGTCCAGAAGCAATCCCTTCAGGCCTGAGATGTC
Organism: Penaeus japonicus; assembly: GCA_017312705.2. Taxonomy (NCBI): domain Eukaryota; kingdom Metazoa; phylum Arthropoda; class Malacostraca; order Decapoda; family Penaeidae; genus Penaeus; species Penaeus japonicus. The sequence continues at coordinate 179,114 of BOPN01001550.1, forward strand.
TCAGAACTTCCATTCCTCTTGCAGGTACTGACTTCCTTTACATGCTACTTCATACTGACTGAAGACTTGCAGTTACATCATATAATAAAAAACTTATCAAATTGAAAATTTCCTTAATACTACATACATTCACAGAGATTGTGTCGAAAATGCCATTCATAAGGTAGGTTATATAAATCACTAGTCAATAGAGTATTTTGTCTGTTAGGTTGCTGGATCTGTTTCGTTGTGATATGGCTTGGGACTCACTTGTTTATTAACTGATGAAAGTCATACATATATTTGATTACTATTTCTATTCATGTGAATAACATATCCAATATTTTTTATTATGAAATATAATAACATCAAGTTGACAGATAGAATTTTTTTTTTAGTTGTCCCCGAGTGATGAGCATTTTCTAATCAACAACCAATGTTATACCCACACAGCGGCACACGCATTCTATCTATCTTCCTGTGTGTTAAAATCTGAAATTCTAACTCTCACTTTACACTCTTTATATATAGTAACATATTATAATGAAACAGCCAATTGTAGGTACCTTATTTTAATAACATTACAGTTATATCTAATAATAACACAATTATACACTATAATGATAATTACAATCACATTTTAATGATATTACAATTACATATATTATATTGCATGTAGTTATGATACAATTACATATTATGAAGATCAAGTCTACTATCTACCATATCATCCTGCAACACCCTTACTAACTCACAAGCTTGCAAAAACAACTCACACGTGAGAGAGAGAGAGAGAGAGAGAGAGAGAGAGAGAGAGAGAGAGAGAGAGAGAGAGAGAGAGAGAGAGAGAGAGAGAGAGAGAGGGGTTATATATATATATATGTGTATATATATATATATATATATATATATATATATATATATATATATATATATACACACACACACACACACACACACACACACACGTGTGTGTGTGTGTGTGTGCACTAGAAACTTTGCAATGCGAGTGGGATGCCCACCTCTCTCAGAAGTCTTCTGTCAACGGGCACTTTATTACATTAGGTTCAAACGTATGTGCATGCTGTTGTTTCTATTACGTAACATCAAGTATTTTCAGTTCTTTGAGGGACACTTTACTCCCAGAGCTGTCATAGTGCACTTTTGAGCTGGTGACTAACTGGAGGCCACACGAACCCAGTTTTTCTCCAAAGGGGACATCGGGCCCGTGAACCGCTGCTACCGTTGATCTTCTTATTTCATTTAAACAATATGTACTCAACTTGCTTATAGACACATAATATAATTCGTATCACATATCCTTGTAGTTGTCCCCCAAAACAGCTTAAAAACTTCTCTCATTGTGTTTGTCTAGATAAGAACTGTGGGAGCACAAAAATTCACCTACATTCCTTCAGTCCTTGTTTGTTCGCAGACATGCACTCACTAGATTTTTGGCTTAAGTGATGGTACTTATACTATATATGTATATATGATATATAATATTTAATATACAAATATGCATAAATAATATATACTCATATTTCAGTTTAGCAATATAACCACCACTTCTCCATGTTCGCTAGAGTTAATACATTTTCTCAAGGATTCATCATTATCCCTATCTACATAAACTTCTCCCTCATATTAGACTTCCCTTACACCCTAATACCATATATCACTAATTCAGCCTCATACACAGTATCTATTGATGGCCGGTGTCCCTTTGGTGTATCAAGTCTAAGTAATTATGCTTTTAAATATGTGAATTGCAAGTCAGTGCAGTGTGATGCACTTATTGATATATTCAATGCGCGGCAACAGGAACGAACCACGTGATGTCTAAGTTCGTTTGCCTTTGGAACACGGAAATATTGTCCTTTTGACCTTGCTGTTTTTCTTATTATATTATAACACTTGTTTACTAAACAATTGTGCGGCTTCTCAGACGAAATGATACAAATGCAATGGAAATATGTCACGATATAACAAAAATTCTGGTAACTGGCTTGAGTCAGACTGAAGTCACTTGTCCTATCTAGTAATTGCGGGTCAGACAGGGATGAAGGAAGAGGCGAAGTGGGCAAGCTTAGACCTTGGTGCTGGTAGGCTCTGCCGCTGGTTATTTTCACTGTTCTTCTTGACATTCTCAGACATTTGTTTGTCGTTTTCTAACTTTTAATTCCCATGAAGCCATGGTCATCGAGGCTGTCCTACTGATGCTTAACGTCTTTCCAAACACTGCTGTTATTTTCTGCTTAATTCTTTTGCTTCTGAGATTTTCAGTTAAGGGTAGACCAATCCGTCTGTCATTTCCCTTAGGATTTATGGATAGTCCAAAACTCCAGAATTGGGAGAGGTAGAGGGAGAGAAAGAGAGACAGCAAAAAGAGAAAAATAGAGAAAGAGAGAGAAAAGAGAGAAAAAGCGAGAAAGAGAAGGAGAGGGAGATTGTGGGATACATAAAGAGAGATAACTACAGAGTAGTCGGTCACACTTGTCCATAAAGGCTGTTGATACTATCATGGCTCTGGCAGCTGCTAGGCCTAGCCCCGATCTGTGACTGCCGCAGTTGGAGGTCTGGCCCTTCTGCGTCCGTTATTTCCTTGCTAAGTTTCCCCTTTTCTGTTGGAGAGAAATGGAAGGAAGGATAAGTATTACAATATCATATTATATACAGGTCACAAAGTATAGCTTGCTCAGCCAGTCTTCAAACCAGCGAATTGCACACTAAGTCAGAGTTTCTGTTTTAACAATTACAGATTTCGATCAAGGGTGGGCGTTAATTTGTTCAATATCTTTTGGTTATATGGCTATAAATATATTTGTTTCTCCTTCTTACTTATACGGGGTGAGAGAGAAAGAGAGAGAGTAAAATTATATAGTATGTTTACATACGATATCAAATACACTGATATACATATTACATTAAAAGATAAAAGATAAATACTTTACACATTGTTATCTCCCAATCATTTGGAATTTCAACAGAACTAACTACCCTTGATTACTATTGGCTACTGGGAATGCCGATGGGAAAACCCTCCATATAACTGGGATGTCTGGAACATGCAGACAGACCGGGATCGCCATCTTACCAATGACTCCTGCTATTGCGTATCATTGAACATCGTGCTGTAATGTTACTAATTCTTGTACCTCGTGTACCTTAATGTAATCGATTTGCATTATGGAAAAAAACCCTAATTTAAATAAACTCTTTATCTGGTATCACATTTCTATTTCGTGTGGGTCATTAGTTTCAAAATAGAAAGGCCTCGCCCGAAGGAAGAACCTCTCCTGTGGACTGAAATCGGTGTGGTTAGTATTGGGGCGATGGAGCAGGATGAGGTCAGGTGTGTACTGTTATTTTCTGAAGACCTCATCTCTTTTATCCTCGGGGAGTGTGCCAGCCTCGCGACCTGCTGTGTTGACCTACACTCTCATTAGCTGGTGGTGCCCTCGGTAGGATGCGATCGCCGCCGCGAAACAGTATTTTGATACGGTTCCTGGTTGGCTGGTAGTGTTCCCTAATCAACAACTTCAGTGATGTTTCAGGATGCGATAGCCGCCTGCTACAAGATGTACCCTGAACTCGGGTCAGCCTGGGTTAAGAATAGACTCATAATCCTCTTTCCTTCCTATAGGGTAGGACTGGAATCGCGACCCTATTTCCCCTACCATGTGGGGGAATACCACACATGAGTGAATGTTTGCGTAGTGATTCTCGGAAGTGTCTATTCCAATTACGGAGGAATAAGGATGCAGTCTTAAAACGTGTCAAGGGCACCACACACCTCGGGAATGGTAATGACGAGGTGACAGTCAGGAATAAGAATGCAGTGATTATGGAAGGAGGAATCACTTTCAGAAATTGAAGGTGTGATGTGGCTGGTATGTCGACATGATGGAGGAGATTTAAATAAGTTTTAGGGCCTCCTTCAGCCCACTTGAGTCTGGCCATCATCTGCAGTTCGCATTCTACCATTGCCAACAGTTTTGTCAGTTTGCTCCGTTTGTATATTTGAGAGTAGTCACTATTTGCTCATGACCCTTTTCCCTCCTACAGGATAAAATAGAATTGTGACACTATTTCCCCCAACCACGTGAGGGGATAGTGCACATGAGTGAATGTTCATGCAGAGATTCTTGGAAGAGTCTGACAGAGAGAAAGAGAAAGAGAGAGCGTTAGTGTGCTCTATATGGTTTGTGTGGAGAAGGGACTGACATTTTGTTTCACTATGGGATGGTTGAAAATACCACAAGGACTGCATGATTTTTTAATCACATAGCGCCTGATGGCGTGCCAAGAGAGCAAGTAATATATGTGGTATGGTAGCGTGTGGCTTGGCTGGGACATTGCTGGCATGATGACCTCATGGCCTTTGTCCAGGGCGGATGGCAGAGAGACCTTTCCCGGAAACCAGGTCAGACATGAGAGGCGTCTCCTATCGATGTGGGTGACAGACAAGAGTGTGTGTGTGTGAGTGAGGGCGAGGGTTAGGGTATAATTACATTGACCTCAGTCGGCCTGGGCTAAGAATAGTCCTTTGACCATATCTTCCTTCCTACAGGAAAATAATAGAATCGCTGCCTTGTGGCGGCCACGCGGGATCATCTCGTACATGTCTGAGAGAGAGAGAGAGAGAGAGAGAGAGAGAGAGAGAGAGAGAGAGAGAGAGAGAGAGAGAGAGAGAGAGAGAGAGAGAGAGAGAGAGAGAGAGAGTCTATTCACCTTCCCTCTTCTCCCCCTCTTTCTCTTTTCTAGCTCCTCCTTCCTTCCTATCTCTCCAGATGTTACAGCAACTCTCACAACAGATTCATTACCTGCATCTATCGGCATAAGCACAGCTCTCCCCATGCATAGATTATCGCAATAATTGATGTAGGAGATGGCCATTAAACGATAGGGTGATATAATTGCCAGTTAGGATGTTGGCAAGGGGTTGGATATCAATTCTTTTTTTCTTTGCAAAATTGATTGCAAGACTGTTTCTGGGGCTGATATATTGCAATGATATGACCTTTCAGTTATCATAGTCGACTTCAAGGGAAGTTTTACATATTATGAATATTTCTTGCCCTCATTAATGTTCATATATATATATATATATATATATATATATATATATATATATATATATATATATATATGTGTGTGTGTGTGTGTGTGTGTGTGTGTGTGTGTGTATGTATGTATACATATATATATATATATATATATATATATATATATATATATATAT
>BOPN01001550.1:191837-196837 GCA_017312705.2 Penaeus japonicus
ATATATATATATATATATATATATATATATATATGTGTGTGTGTGTGTGTGTGTGTGTGTGTGTTAAATTCTCTGATGCAAGCTGTAAGAAAATTAAAGCTATTTCGAAATAATCATATCTATTTTGAGAATTTGAACTTTTTCTTACACCAAAAGAAAATGCTCAGAATCTCGGAACTTCTTATAATTCTTACATGAAATTCTCATTGCTGCCCCCCCCCATACACTGAAAGAGAGAAAACAATATCAATAGAAAAAACACATTGCTCAAATTCTGTGCCTATCCTTACCTTGGCCCTCGGTCCATGGCACCAAAGATGCCAACAACACCAAGGTCTTTGTCGAAATGCTTATCAGTTTGGGGTTCATGTCTCACTGTCCTTTGCACACTTTCTATTAAGAGGATGCGTAACTCAGTGACGGGTAAATCTTTCTCTTTTTCTCACACGTTCCATTACCCTATATCTATAGTTGCAGATACTCTCTTCCTCTCACACTTTCATCGTCCAGTATATATGGTTGCAGTTCAACATCGATCAATTTCTGCACCACTTTCGAAACAACAGGCACTGGGAATGTAGGCTGCTCTATCGCTTCGAAGTAAAGCGATAAGCTTGAGTCTGGTGACTGAACGTTCTGGCCACATCCTGTCCGCTTTCGACACAATTCTGCGTTTGTCGTTTTCGCATTTCAGCTATGACACATTTTTGGTGTGAATACGAACCACGAGACTGAATGAATATTAATGTCATTAAATTTCTTGGCGTTATACTTCTATGGTAGGTTGGACATACATGATGCAGAGGAGTCATTCTCTTGATTTAGCGTCCACATTACAAATACTGGAGGGGGTATCATTCCCGATTTATATTTTTGATAGCTGATCTTACTCTATCTTTAAAAATCCATGATTACAACTAAGCCAGTGTCAGTTAACGATCTCCAAGTCTGAATCCTTGCAATTGCAAAGATTCACATAATGTTATGTCCACATGGGCGAGATATTAGCAATATCTAGTAAATAGATTTTCCACTAATTTAAGTACATCTAGAATGATATACAGATATGTGACTAAAGCCTGCGAAATAGAGAAATAGAGAGGGAGAATGAGAGAGAGAGAAAGAGAGAGAGAGAGAAAGAGAGAGATAGAGATAGAGATAGATAGTTAGAGAGAGAGAGAAAGAGAGAGAGAGAGAGAGAGTGGAATTCAGGAAAAATGTGTGTGTGTGTGTGTGTGTATGTATATATATATATATATATATATATATATATATATATATATATATATATATATATATTAAAAGAGAGACAGAAAGACATATTCGGACTTATGTGCCCGTTCAGTCTAAATTTGATAACCTTTGTCACTGGGATAGAACAGTTTTTAACGCAATACAAGTCTGGCTCTTCGACCGAGGAATTTGCGTTACTCGCCACTGTATAATGATTATATATACTAAGAAGTGCCCGTAACAATTTGCGAAGGTCTCTCTCTCTCTCACCTCCTGTTTCTGACTCCTTCTCTCAGTTCAACAATCAACCCCCGCTGTGAACATTTGCAAATTTATACTTCACACATGCCTATTGTTTCTTTTCATCTGACCCCTTACTCTATTGTCATCCCGTCAGCTATGCGACATTTACGTATTTTTATGCCTTATCGCTCTCAATAATTACTGTTTCCTGTTAGACCCTTGTTTCTAGGAAAAGTACCAGAAGCCAAGGGAAATAAGTGAGCTTTGACAGTGGGACTCGCAGAATATGAAAAAAACTGTGCTTTGTAAGCTAACATAAACAGAATCTATATGTTTTTGACTTTAAAAGAACCCTAACCTTTTAGTTCCGACACTTGGGCCAGACGAGATCCAACCAAGGGATTAAATAGCAGGGCCGATATTCAGTCATAGACTGCGAGGTATATCTGTGGCTGAGAAAAGGGATAAAGAAGCAGGGCTAGTAATTACGAAAGGCCATTAGATGTTTAAGACAGGTTTGCAGGTGCTTCGTGGCGAAAGGATAAGATAGGAAAGTTCTCGAGTGTCTTTAAAATCCTTGCGTTGACGGTGGTGTTGCCATTCATCGGTGGGAACGAAACCGTTCCACGTAAACGAAACCGCTAATGACTACATTGGCAGTGAAAAATTTGCTTTTTTGAATGACAAAATGTTTGCATGTGCCAATTCTGCCATATGAAAATGTCAAACTGGGTACATTGAAACGTAAACAGGCAGATGACGCAAAGCCTCACTAGGACCTAAACAGTGGGAGTAATCAAACATAGAATTTCGTTTAACAAATTCAATGATTGTCCTTAATATAGTCTTTGACTTCAAGATTTTTTATGTTTGGTTTAGGATTGTTCTTGGCGATTTCGTTTAGTAATAGAGACGTTCCACATAAAAAAAATAATAATAATAATAATAACGCTGGTAACTATAGCTAACGTTTACATCGCAATACACCCTGTAATGATAAGGCTTTATCCGCAGCGTCCTCCTCTGCAATTAGTGACAATTACTGGCAATCCTTCGCTGCCGCATTGCAAGACATTTCGAGAGGTATCTCCGCCCATACACGCCCACCAACTTATCCAATAGGGCCGCCGAAGGGCGAATATGATCAATATTTCTGATTTTTAATTCGTGTTGTCTCAATTGGCCGTTTAGGGAGTATCTTAAAGGTGGTTTACAGAAAAATGTGTAAAAATGAAACAAGAAAATTAAAGAAGATAAATGGCTGATAAATACCCATGCCAATATAAGTCAAATCGATAACTCAAATAAAGCGATAAAATAGTTTAGTTCAGTTACAGTGATAACCTTTAATTCTAGCAAGTAATGTACATCGTGTAATACCCATTTTCAATACTACTTCTTTAAAGCATATATGATATTATCCTTATTCAGTCGCCAGTAAAGTGAAAAGTCTACTCTCATGCGAGGATAACTTTTGTGTTTTATTACAGTGACAATATCATGAATATATAAAGTATAACAGACCTGATATACTTTTTGCTTTAAATACTTTAGAATAAATTTTGCTGTAACTGATGTCACTGAATGCATTATATTTGCACAAATAAGATCTAGTTACGGACTGCTTTTCTGCACAACTGCAATTCGAAGAAGTAAACTTATTTTTTTTCATGCCTAAGCAAGTAGATGTTATTGAAGATGTTAACATATTTAACTTCACGTCACATATCAATATGAAGTATTTGTCGAAGGAATATTTTCTCAGGCATTAAATGAAATCACATTTACTATCTGACATAAACTATCCTAGGCCTGAGAGTCCTATCAACTCAAAAGTTGGAGGAAGATGCAAATAACCGTAAAGATTTAAAAAGACCAGCCACAGGGGCACGGGCCGCTGTGTGAGCCTGACGGCTGGTTTGGTTGGAACGGCACGACACTTTGGCTGTCGTGCCCGACAGTGTCATATTGCGGGTAGGTGACGCTGCAGATAACGCCCTAGTTCATTGCATAAATAGTATGCAATTGATAATGAATATTTATCACATATAATAAAAAATATATTTCGCAATTTATATATCTTACATATTCAAACGTGCCACCATCTATTTCTTTTGCCATTGCGACTTGTAAATAGAAGTAGAATGCCCTTTAATAAAATCAAGGGCTGTCCTAAAAACTGCGTTCGATTCCAAGATTGTCCTACAATTTGTATATGGGAATGGTTTAGGACCGTTCTTAGCGATATCGTCAAGGACTAGCGCTGCGCTACGTTAAAATAATAACATACTTATCACAGTTAACTATAGCTAACATTCATATTGTAATACACCCTGTAATGCTAGCTCATTGTAAGAATAGAATGCAACTAGTAATGCAATGCTCATGACATGTTTACATTCTTTTAAATTCAAACGTGGCACCTCGGTTTATTGCTAAAAGATTACAAAAAGAAAGACGGGAAGGCTTGGCATTCCGAGTGCGGTTTCTATTACGACCAATGATGGCCCGAGGGAAGCTGACGCGTCGTCTGCTTGTTTACGTTTCAACGCGCCCAGTTGGTCGTTTTGATCTGGCTGAACAATCACATGCAAACAGTGTGGAATGCAAAGATGCAAGTACAGTCTGAATTAATAATCCATTGTCAACATAAATCAATTCCGGGTTTGTTCACGTCGAAAGTTATTGTGCCTACATATAAGTGATAGCACCATCGTCAACACGTTTATTTCAAAGAGCCGTGAAGTCTTTCCTATCGTCTTCCATAGAGCCTCTGCAGGCCATTCATGTTCCTCGAAATGATTACTGGAGTAAACCTGGGTGAAACGGCTTATCTAACTTCTAACATCTGTCAAATCCGGATTGTTTTCTACACTCGGTCTCGGTGGCTATTAGGAGTCGTTTATGTGATATATATATAGATATATATATATATATATATATATATATATATATATATATATATATATATATATATATATGTGTGTGTGTGTGTGTGTGTGTGTGTGTAGATATATGTATATATATAAAAGAAAGGTATGGATGAGACTGAATATCTAAAACACGCAAGAGATGTATTTGACGCGTTTCGACGGAGGTCTTTCTCAAAAATACATAACAAGTGAAAACATAGAACGAATATATATATCAAATGAGAGCTGATGGTTCACCTGACTCTCCTGACCTGTGTATGGTTTATCCGCATAATTGATGCTGCCGCGACCTTGGACAGTTTAAATCTCCCCGACGCGGTGTTCATATTTTCTGTTGTCGCGATGTATGCAGCTTCCATAACTTTACGCCTTTGCAATCCTTTGTTGACGATTTTCGCTTCCTTCCAATCTGGTAGATGTCCCGCCTCATCTACGTGTGCCACCATGGCGTTGGAAGTCCTGTGGTGACGGATGTCTGCTCGGTGCTCGGTCATCCTGGTGTCGAAACCACGTCCTGTTTCGCCGTAATACGCTTTTTCGCATGTACTGCAGGGGATACAGTAAACGGCACTGTCGGGGTTGTTAGTGTGT
>BOPN01001550.1:209337-210704 GCA_017312705.2 Penaeus japonicus
GTACATGGATACGAAAGAGTTGCCTTTAGTCTTCCCATAAAACTAATACTTCTATCACACTGAACATAAAGAACCGAAGGAGCAGATAAGGACCCTATACTACACTTTTAGTCTACTACAACAATAAACACTGTCAGATGACACATATTCTAGCAACATAGTAAAACTCAACAAATGGTAAACGCAAATATGGCTTCTTGTATTATAACGAATTAACTAACAAGGTTGACTAACCAGGTTGAATTGGTTAACTTTCTCCACAGAGAGAAAGAATTAAAGAATAACACATTCATTGAGATTGCCCACTTACATATTTTCCCTTGTGATATTATTTTCCATATTACAGATTTGCATTATATTGTAACTCATTCAACGTCATACTTATCTACTGGTTCCACCGACTAATACTACTGCATTTGGTTAACAGACAACACAGCGAATCCATCGATACCAATATGGATAGTTTTTATGATGCAGTCCCAGATAGCTTAACGCATGCCTCGCACCTGGGAACTCGACTACATGCAGGATTAATTAATGGCAGTGGGTCAGTCTCCACATGACAGGAGAGTTGGCGAGTTAAATAAGGATGGGAGTGGAACAAAACAAAAGAAAGTCCCACTAAGCTAATCGTAAAAGGAATCAATGTCAACACCCCCAAAAATCGTTTCAACCTCAGCAGCATGCTGCTAACTCTCAAAATTAACCCTAACCTCATTAGATCCGAATACGAGTTATTAGAGAGAGATATCAGTAATTCTCAATATCTATCTTCTGGAATATTCCCATTATATCTACTACACCAATGTTGTAAGCTGAAAGCGAACGGGCCCAGGACCCTGCCCTAAATCCGGCCCTGGTCAGCTTAGAGATGGGCCACGCCTCCTTTCGCCAATGGGCCTTTCGTGCTCTCTGGCTTGGCCATGTTCTCACCTCGGTCCAGGCTGCCGACGCTGCCGGTCTCGGCGGCGTCCAGGACCGTCTCCTCCTCGTCAGCGACGCGTCGGCGCTCCTCGTTGTGGCGGCGAGACGTCCTGGGCGGCAGCGAGGCGTCGCCTTCCTCCCAGTCTGGCGTGGCCTGCCGCGACCAGTGCCCTGCGAGTGAGGACCACGGAAACATGAGGCTCGGCCACGCGAACGGGTCAACATCACAACGACCACCCATTAGAAATAAAAAATATTTGAAAATAAATACAATTCTAAGCACTGTGTTGTTGCTAAAACCTTTCAGATTGAAGTTTACAGCAATCCAAGAATGATGGAATAATTTCCAAGCCCTAATACACATACACATATATCAGAATATATATAAATACACACACACACACACATGTATATATTTATATGTATATATATCATATATATAT
>BOPN01001550.1:219677-222177 GCA_017312705.2 Penaeus japonicus
TGTGTGTGTGTGTGTGTGTGTGTGTGTGTGTGTGTGTGTGTGTGTGTGTGTGTGTGTGTGTGTGTGTGTGTGTGTGTGTGTGTGTGTGTGTACGTGTGTTTAAGTGTGGGCGCGCGCCCGTTTTTATATGTTTAAGTAATAAGATGATTTGAGGTTCGGCGGAGGCTGTTACTTGTAGTTATAGGGCATATTATTGAAATTCATTTGTACAGAAGTTCCCTGCAGACAAGAAAGAAGTGGGCGTTAAGCAGCGCTCGTACAGAGAGAGCAGCGATGGGGCACAAACGCACGCGGAACCGAGGTGGTCTTCGCGCTCTCTGAGAAGGTGCATGAGTGTCTGAGGTGACAAGGGCGAAATGACCAGCCTGGTCAAATCAGGAATGGTGCCTGCTTAGCTATTTTACAAGATTTTGTAAAAATTATATAAATAGTACCCGCAAAGGTAAAGCATTGTGACCGACGATAAACAATACATATAGATCGTCAAGTGAAGAGGTTGCACTGCAAGTAATATACTTTAAACATAAGGATCATATGATATAAATAAGTGATCGCACGATAGCAGCGGCAGTTGAGATCGCCTTAAGAAAATTGGGACCTTCGTATAAGCCTATATTCTTCTGCGATTTCAATTCCGCTACTGCTATCCTACGATCACTCAATCTATGCTATATAATGATCCTTCTCTTCGTTCCACATTACATGCAGTGCAACTTCTTCCCTTTACGGTCCACATTGTTCACCGTTTGTGCGACATCATTCCTGACTTGACCAATCGCTCCAGGACACTTGAGATCTAACTCTGTCAGTGCAAGAACTTGCTCTGTGCCGCACTCCCCTGCACCCTTTTCGCGCTCTAAAATAGCCTGTTCCTGCTTGACTGCTGTCCACTGGTACCGAATCGGGTTTACCCTTAGTGAACCGTTAAACTTTTGACATCGTTTGCTTGCGCCGGCACCAGCACCAGCACTAAGAGGAACAGCATCTACCAAACCTTTGGAACAAGACTATAGCAGTGTATATTTGTCTATGTGTAAATGTGAGCGCGCGCGCGCCTTTACAAATACCGTAAAAAAATATGAGTATATATATGAATAAATATGTATGATTATATATATAAATAAATATATATATAAAAATTTATCTATATCGATCTATCTATCTATCTATCTATATATATGTGTGTGTGTGAAGCGAGAGAGAGAGAGAGAGAGAGAGAGAGAGAGAGAGAGAGAGGGAAGGAGGGAGATGAGAGGGAGAGCGAGAGAGAAGAGAGAAGAGAGAAGAGAGAAGAGAGAAGAGAGAAGAGAGAAAGGGGAGGGAGAGGGAGAGGGAGAGAAAGGAGAGAGAGAGAGAGATAAAGAGAAAGAAAGAAAGAGAGGAGAGGAGAAAGAGAGGAGAGGAGAGAGAGAGAGGAGAGAAAGAGAAAGAGGAGAGAGAGAGAGAGAGAGAGAGAGAGAGAGAAAGAGGAGAGAGAGAGGAGAGAGAGAAGAGACAGGAAGAGAGGGTGAGAAAGTGAGTGAAAGAGGGAGAGAGCTAAAATATGAATTCTTAACCAGGTAAGCATACATATTCTATATATTTGTGATCAATATGTGCATTTTTCTTCTATAATAATTTCACGTGTCATGTTTGTAAAATATCTATATAATTTGTCCAACCATATCCAAATCATAATGATATATATGAATGTCTTTCTCGTAATCTTCGTCTCTCAGCTCTTACATATTCCAAAGTTTTTTTTCTCACTGATAAGTACAACATCATTCATATTCATCATCTCTTACTTTCATTTTTCATTTCTTCTTCTGTTGCTTCTTTCTTGTTTATCATATCTCTGATTCCTAACTACCTTTGTAGCTTTTTGTGCTCAAGATCTACACAACAGTAATAAGAGCAACAGCAGAAGCAGCAAATATAAGAACAGTGATAATACTAGTAATAAAGATAACAACAGCTAGATAGCACATAGAGCAACATTACCACAACCCTCTGATTAAGAAACCCACATTTTCCATATCTAAAATCTTCCCCAGTCTACCCCAAAATCAACTTTTGATCTTCCCTCCTTAATACACAAGACTCCCCTCCAAATCTACTTGTTTGGATTACTTAACTATAAAACCTACTCCCAACTCTACCCAAAACATCTATTAGGGTTCACCATCAGAGTGTTCACTAAGGAGTTGGTCCCAGGGCCAGAGGCCAAGAACCTCCATCATAATACGCCTGTAACTTTTGACATCATAATCCTGCTGATAAGGTAACACACCAAAAACCCATAAAAAACTTATCATGAAATAATCCTGTAAGACAAGTATCAAGAAATAAATAAATAAAAATAAAGGTAATCAACAAGACAATGAATAAAATGAAAATTCTAAAAAAAAGCAACAACGAAACAATCAACCAACCAACCCATTCACTCACCAAATAAGCACTAACCACATAACGCAGACAGAAAAATATCCCCTCCCACTTTGGCAGATCATAATAACAT
>BOPN01001550.1:227177-229677 GCA_017312705.2 Penaeus japonicus
GATAATTTAAGAACAATACTAATGATGATAACAAAATACAAAAAAAGAAAAAAAAACTTTTGATAAGACTATAAAAATAATGACAACATATATGATGATCACATAACATTACCAATAACAATAGCATAAAAAGAAATAATTACAAAGGTAAAACCATATTATAAAAATAATAAAGGTATCAGCAATGATACAAATTATAACTATGCAAAATGATGATAATAATGATAGTACTTTATGCAATAGTAATAACAACAATAATCATAACAGTTATAACAATACCAATAATAGAACAAATGACGATAATAAGAAATATATGAAAAAGTAATCATACTGATGATAATAACACCATTCACGAGGATAACAACACTAAAAATAATGATGGGGATTATAATACCAAGAGTCACACTGTTAACAATATGAATAAAACCAAAGCACTCCAATCCCTGTTAGAACAATTAATTCTAATCTAGATCACAGCACACAGCATGCGAGAATTGAATTAGCAAGTCTGCAGTTTGAGAGAGAGAGAGAGAGAGAGATATAGAATAATAAGAAAGCGTGAGAGTGAGACAAAGCAAGAGAGACAGAGAGAGCAAATAAAAAAATAAATAAAAAAAAAGTGAAAATACATAAATATATAAAGAGAGGGAAAAGGAGAGAACTTGAGACAGAAAGAAGGGGAGAGAGAGGGGAAAAAATAGGTAGGGGAGGGATGGAGAGGAGAGCAAGGGAGAGGCAGGGCTGAGGGGTTGGGAGTTTCAACTCACCACCACCGACACACAGATTCTTTCCATAGACAACGTCGTGTGTAGGAGGTTATCTTGTAAAACGCACATTCAATTGATACTTTTATTAAGAAAAACACTATCTGCAAACAAGTAGTACAGAAAGGTTTTACTATTCCAGTAGCTAGTTATTTACCTAGCCAAAAGGTGTCTGGTGATTACAAGCGTCATAATCAATGAATATCAGTGTCATCTTTAACAGTATGCAAGCGTCCTTAGGTTAAGTAATTCCCATATCTTAGCAGAGCATGCCATGTCTGGACAACCAATTACCAAAACCATCATCTCGTGAAGATCTCAAGCTAGGCTAGCATTTTTTTTTATTGCATTTCCTCTTTCTACATTCTCCTGACAATGTGACTGATAACAAAGAGAACATACTGGTGTAATATACACCAAACAAAATGACAAATGAGAGATTATGAAAGAAAGAATAAAAAAAATTATATGTAGAACTTTTCAAAAAAAAAAGTAAAAGAACAGAATTCATGATAAAAAATTACTTCCTTTCCTTCTGAGATAATGATTCTGGTCTGTAGGGCCACAAAGCTAAGGAGAAAAACTCGAAGATAAACTTGGAAGCTTCTTGCCCGAAAGCAAATCTTGTCTTTTAATTTTGATACAAATGACTAGATACAACTGGAATGTTAAGGAGATTGAGCTTCCCCCAAGGCACTGCTCCCTACAGCATTCTGTCATAAGCATGGGGCTCCCCTGGTCATTTTCCTTTACATTTCACCAGGGATGAAAATAGTCAAAATCATTTCCGCAAAAGAAATAAAGAAAATATATTCATAATGGGTATCCAGAGATGGCAGCATCTGTGACTTTTAAATTTTTTTGGGGTGTTTTTTTTGGGGGGGTATCTTTTGTATTATATTTTTTGTATATATATATATTTTTAAGTCACATCACTTCAGTCACATCAGGAAATGCTTTACCGTACATATTTCGTATGCCTGTAGATCTTCTCCTAAACAACAGCATGAATGTATTGCAAAGAACAAACAAAAAACAAAAAAAATTTTAAAATAAAAAATAAAAATATAGATAGAGAGATCTTCCAGGTCTTCCTTCAACTGCTATTATTCCTTCTGGTTTCCAGCTGTTGTATAAGATTTCATAGTCTCTATGTTTTTTTGTTTTTTTTGTTTTTTAATCATCATAATCCTTACTTTTTTCTGTCAGCTGGAAGCCCACTAACGGCAGGGCGTGATGGGGCAGCAGAGCCGGGGGGCTATTGTTCTGCTCGGCCAAGCACTGCAGGCCACCTCGTATCATCTTGGTTTCAACTAATGCAATATCTACTGAAGACCACCAGAATTGCACCTCCCAAGTTCATTACATAAGTTCTGTAACATCTGAAATGTCCTGTCACTTAAGTACAACAGTTTTTTTTTATTTTTATGATTTTTTAAAGCTGTGATGCAGAAAGCTATGAAAGAGGTTGTTACACTATATAAATACAACAGATTCTGATGATGTGCAAACTTGGTACTGCAAATTGCTAACATGTTAAGAGTCAAAGGGAAAGAGAGAGAAAATCAGAGATAAAGAAAGGACAAGATATATGGTGAGAGGTAGAAAAACAAAGAAATTACAAATAAAAACAAACATCACAATGAAAAGAAACTAAATAGACATAGTAATCAGAAGTCAACAAATGACAAAGAAACAGAAAAGCAAAATGACATATGAGAAAAGAAGGAAAGAAG
>BOPN01001550.1:234677-242177 GCA_017312705.2 Penaeus japonicus
ACTGCTACTAAAATACCATTCATAATATTCAGCTATTACAACAGCCTCTGTTTTTTATACTGTCTACCTTGTGTTGCAAACCTAACATATCAAACAAAGAAAAAGGCATACTGGTGATGCCCTTGGGTAAACAATATCCTCACAGCTACAACTGTAAATATTTCCATGTCCTTTTTTGAGAACTCCTCTGGTGTAATATGAGAAGAGGCAAGAACTACAGCTTTTTTGTCCAATTTTCATAATTACTCTTCTCACCCCCACCTCAACCTAAATTTACTTCTTGAATTTACCCAGAATTAATGCCCTTCAATGTAATCTCTCCAGCTGATGGCTTCTATTGTTTCTAATCATTGCTTTCTGTGAGAAGTAATATTTACCCAGAAAGCACCTGATGATAGAAAATAAAAATACTAATAGAGGAGAAGGGAGGAGCTTGGGAAAGGAGAAAGAGAAAAGAGACTGAATTATTAAGACAACAGAAGAAAAAGTGATATACAGCACAAGATTCTGCTCCAGATCTTTTGCAACAAGACAGTCATCAGTGCAAAAAGCACACTAAGGATTGGGTGAAGCAGCCAAATGATGAATGCAACAAGCAAGTTCTGCAAAGCATAATAGTCCTTACTCTTCTTTTCCCTAGATTTCATGATCTCTATATTTCTACAGTGGTTACAAATATACTTCCTTAATGGGAATATTCTGCAAACAAAATTATCGCTCAGTACAAATTACAAAATGCTGCCGTAATAACTAAGCCAAGTGTAATTAAACCAAAATCAAATGCACAAAACTGCAATTGTCATCCCACATCTAATAACTAACAATAAGAATAAGAATAAGAATAGAGAAAACAAAAGAAAGAAAAAATGTATTGAGGACATAGAGGTGCACACTTTAAGGCCATACATATAGTAAAAACAACAACAGTAATAATAATAATAACAAAATCTGCATCTACAATAAGTGCTAGGATTATCTGATTAACAATGCTCCACAAATGGCATCTGTCTAAAAGATGTTGCAATAATAATAATAATAATAAAGACAAACATACAACAATATTGTCATAATGCTATAAGTAATAATAGTAATAATAATAGTAATAATAATAATAGTAATAATAATAAAAAGAAAGAAAGAAAGAAAGAAAGAAAAAACACCAATACTTATGCCAACAAGCATTCTTGATTATTCTGTCAATAATAATGATATGTAAAAAATATCAAAACTATTACAAATGACATATTTCAATAAATAAAAATAAAATAAAATATTAACAGCATTATTTGCAATATGGGTAATAGTAATGCCTTGCACACCAATGTACTGCCTTACTGGGAGTCTTTTTTCATTATTTTAAGCTAACCTGCTACTGTTTCATCTGCAACACTTCACTTAACATTTGCAGAAATATGGTGGTTGTTGAGGGCAGAATGAACAGTGGAGGGAAAAAGACAGAGAAAAAAGAGGAATAGGGAGAGAGAGAGAGAGAGAGAGGAGAGAGAGAGGAGAGAGAGAGAGAGAGAGAGAGAGAGAGAGAGAGAGAGAGAGAGAGAGAGAGAGAGAGAGAGAGAGAGAGAGAGAGAGAGAGAGATGAGAGAGAGAGAGAGAGGGAGGAGAGAGAGAGAGGGAGAAGAGAGAGAGAAGGAAGAGAGAGAGAAGGAAGAGAGAGAGGGAAGAGAGAGAGGGAAGAGAGAGAGAGGGAAGAGAAAGAGAGGGAGGAGAAAGAGAGGGAGGAGAGAGAGAAAGAGAGACTGATTAACAAGAAAACAACAAATAAATAAAATAAAAAAAGAACTAATAAGTAAACTAGAAAATGCAGACTGTGAAGGGCAGCCAAAGAAAACCCATTTTAGGCAACACCAAGACTGACCTTGTCATGGTGTGTCCTAACCTTTGTCACAGAGAATCTCTAAGCTCTCCCATTTGGACTTAATGAATTGAATACTGACTTTTATCTACTAAATTAAAGTTACTCATGATCTTTCATAATTTTTTGTTATATTTTGTTTCTATAGATGTCTATCAAGTTAATGACCCTAATTTACCTAGCAACCAGGCTGGTCTACAGCCTACCTCCCTTTCTTAGTGTTTAAATTCCATTTCAAGTTACCATGACCATCCACAAAAAAAGACATAAAAGGGTTAATATATATATAAGACAAATAAAAAATCAATTTCAAAAAATAGATAAAGGAAAAATGAATGAAACAGTGATAACATGGTTAGAAATAAATGAAAAATCCAATAATAAGAGGTAGAAAATTTGCCTCAAAACTCAGTAAGGAATCATACAGATGCAATACTAACAATGCACATGGCAACTAAAGCTTCTCTACAGTAATGGCGAGCATTTAAGAGAAAAAAACAAAATATCAAATAAAACAAAGTCTGGTAACTTAAGAAATGAAAACTTAGTACACTCATGAAAAGTACATCCAGAATAACCAAATCCAGCCAATAAACTGGAATATTAGGGTAGTTTAATGGATAGAAAAAAAGTAAATATAGAGAAAATATAGAAAGGATAGATAAATACTCAAAATCAAGACACATGACTTGCAATAGAAAGCAGACAAATATAACATAGATAATTAGAAATAAAATGAAAGTAAATAATAATAATAATAGTGATAATAATCATAACAGGTTCTCCTTTCTAGGGTCAAAAATTCCATTAAGCGCAGGGCAGCAAGCTACATGGCTGTGAATGTGTTCCAGTAGCACTATCGGTTACAAGACAGACATCTTGACTTGGGGTGCGAACTGGTATATAATAAAGGGACATACAACAATACTTGTCACTGCATCGAGACTAGGCGGATAGTCTAAGTTGCAGTGTCCTGGTGGACCTCTAACATGGGAAGGATTGCCAAGGCTTTGGAAAACCTTCTGGGGGTAAGGAAGAGGATGAAAAGGGAGAGAAAGGAATGGGGGATTAAATGAAGGTTGGAAAGGAGATGAGAGGAGGTGGAAGAGGGACTAAGAAAATGAGAGAGGAGTTGTAACAGTGAGTGATGCATGTGAATGGGTATGAATGTATGCATGGGGGAGGAAGCTGAGGGTAATTGTGAGAGTGAGAGTATGAGTATTATTGTGTGGGTGGGGTGGAATGAGGTGAGGTGGGGTGTGGATATGGCTGTAGAAAAATGACAACAAAGATAAAGAGTGAGAGAAAAAGTGAAGTAGGAAGAGATTCTAAATTGAGGATGAATGAAAGTAACAGCTCTAAAAGTGTAAAATTGGAAAAAACTGGCTTAACAAAATGATGCAGGAATGTACAATAAGTAAACAAAAGCAAGTGTAGGAAGTAGAGGAGGATAAGGAAGAAGAAAAAGTGAGAGACAGAAAGTGGGGAGAGAGAGTGACAATTGCCTTTCATCTTGCTCTAAACTTACTATTACCCTCCATTAACAGAGAGGGAAGAAACAAGTACAAAAAACTTTCTGTCAACTGTCTCAAAATTTCACCCCCACCCCCCATACTAACCCTGGGGATGCCTAGCAAGTGACAGCATGTGACCCCTTGCTTCCCACATTGGAGCTCCACAACTGCATATCATTTTGTCTTACTGTGATATTCTAAAAAGATTATCATGGGGTTTTCTTATGACAAGTAAACACTGGATTAGTAGCGAAATATTGACAATATTTCCTTCTCTTTTTCTTGCTATATATATGTATTTATATATATATATATATATATATATATATATATTGTTTTTTTTGTTTTTTTTTAATATCATAATCTGAAGGGTCTTTAGATAGCTGCATTAATGATAATGATAACAATAATAATGATAAATAAGTGAGAATTTTTTTTTTACACACGCACGCACACACACATACATACATACATACATACATACATACATACACATACACACACACAATATATATATAATATATATATATATATATATATATATATATATATATATATTATATATTATATATATATATATAGATATAAATATATATATATATATATATATATATATATGTATATATATGTATATATATATATATATGTATATGTATATATATATATATATATATATATATATATATATATATATATATATATATATATATATATATATATGAACACAATTTCTTGGATAAGAAAAATATTAGTAAAGATAGAAAAAAATGGTTTAACCTCCTATGATAGAAAAATATAAACAAGGGAATTTCTGAGATACGGTTCTAGTAAAACATTCATACCTGCATAATAACAAACAAACAAATGCAACATGCAATAATGCAGATTTTATACATATATCAGTATATATAAAAAAGAGGGGGGAAATACATATGTATAACACACAAAAGTAGAAAAAAAGAAAGAAAGAAAGAAAGAAAAAAAAAAGAATGAAAAAAACTGCAGCATGCATACATAGTTGACTACAAACAGCAGATCTGGCAATTAATTCTTGTTTTTAGATGTCCAATGAAAGTCCACAGCAATCAGGTTACCAATGTTTATTGGCAACACTAGGTTTGGTGTTTGTCCAATATTTCCAAAAAATATTTTCCGAGGGGAGACATAGGGGCTTTGGGGGCCCATGCCAAGGCTGTGGACTTTGCTCGACATGGCCCGCAAAGCCTCAGAGGGACCTTGGGCTGATGATGGCCTAGGCTCTCCCCTTGGATACATACATAAGTATGTAAGTGCGTCGATTCTTTTATTGTTTTTTTATTTTAATAAATTTAATTTTTAGCTTCATTTTCTTAATTGAATTTTCTTTGCATTCTTTCCCATTTTCTTTTTTTTCTTTTTGAAAGGTGATGCAATACCTTCTTTTCTGTACCAAAGGATGATTTTTCAAAAATCTTAAAGTTCACTCTCTCCACGTAAATAATAATAACAATAAAAAGCAAAGTAGAAGTAAAAGAAAAAAAATGTTATAAAGGTGCATCAAACGTTCAAGACTTCAAATTTTAAATCTTATAATTTTTCTTTTCCTTTTTCTTCAGCTTCTACTTGCACTTGCTGTTCTCCTCTTTTCTTCTCTATCTTTTAAATGGTTGCTTGCCTTATCAGATCATATAAGAATTCCTTGGGTGACATGGGCCACCTCTTCCAACATCAAAACCTTTACGACCTTAAATCTTTAGATTTGGTGGTTGTGCCTAAATGACTTATTCTAGTCTGCTTCATGTCGCAGCAAAATATTAAGTCACATATTAAAAAGAGGATAAAACAAAAAATGATGCTAGTAATAATAATAATAATAATCTGGTGGAGAGAATCCAAAAGAATCGACATCACGCCAAGTCTGATCACCATCATCCAGGAGAGTCGAGCACAGTTGCGAAATACTCGTATGTGTTATCCTTACAGATCATTGCGTGTAGTGAGGCTGCCATCCAGATGGATGGTTAGGCAGCCACACGAGCCGCTCGGTCGAAGAGTTGTGTGAGTCATCTCTGGGGGAGAGAGGTCAAGAGAGAGAGAGAGAGCGTTTCTGACTACTTTTTGTCCCTGCGGCCACCCCTGTCGGCGCTCCCCCCTCTGTGGTTCCTGTGCTCAGGAGGGGGTGGGCGGGAGTAGTCACCACCGCCTCCTCGGCTCTCAGAAGGTCCTCCTCCTCCTCCTCTTCCTCCTCCATCTTGCCCTCCTCCCCGGCCATCCTGGCCCCCCCGCCCAGGCCCCCCACCTCTCCCTGGCCCACCCCGTTTCTCGGCACTGGATATGTAATCACTGAGCATATTACCGGATCCGGAACGGTCGTTGGTGTAGCGGTCTCCTCCCCTGCCGCCTCCGCCCCGTCCGCGTCCTCCACGGGGGCCACCTCTGCCTCGCCCACCGCGGCTGCTCGTTTCCACGTCGCTGTTGCATCCTCTGTGAAAGTAACACCCTCTGTGAAGGTAACAAGTCGTTTGAGTTAAAATTTCATCATGTAACATTTATTAGGGATTAAGAAGGAAAGAATGGGAATTATAAGTCAAAATGCAGGAGAGGCAGAGCAAAAAAGGTCCCCTTTCATTAGGCATCAAAATCGCACATGCACACTGTGGCTTATCCCCTGACTGATTGGCTGTAATGTAAACATTCCTATGGTAGAGCAAGCAAACTTGTGTTAAAATACAAAAAGATAATTTCAGTTTATTTTTTCTTTTTAATATTTCAACATTGGAGTTAGTGAAGCAATTGCATGTTGAAATACTGCAGTTTCTTCCATGCTAAAATAATGAGTATTGAAACTAAGATGCCTTTCCAACCATCAAATTTTGCTCAACCTTCATCTTTATACAAGTCTATATACATTCAGTAAAAATGGAAAAGTCTGCATATTCTTAGAACATATTGAAAGAGAGAGAGAGAGAGAGAGAGAGAGAGAGAGAGAGAGAGAGAGAGAGAGAGAGAGAGAGAGAGAGAGAGAGAGAGAGAGAGAGAGGGAGAGGGAGAGGGAGAGAGGGAGAGAGAGAGAGAGAAAGAGAGAGAAAAAGAGAGCGAGAGAGAAAGAGAGAAAAAAAGAGATAGAGAGAGAGAGAGACAAAGAGAGAGAAAGAGAGAGAAAAAGAGAGCGTGAGAGAAAGAGAGAAAAAAAGATAGAGAGAGAGAGAGAGAGAGAGAGAGAGAGAGAGAGAGAGAGAGAGAGAGAGAGAGAGAGAGAGAGAGAGAGAGAGAGAGAGAGAGAGAGAGAGAGAGAGAGAGAGAGAGAGGGAGGGAGAGAGAAAAAGAGAGAGGATATATAAAGATAAATTTACCTATATACACATGAGCATACAGGTACAGACACACAGAAACACAGACACATAAAAAAAAAAAAAAAAAAAAAGGTTTACAAAGTTATGTGTGAGGGCACTAAGGGGATAGAGGAATATTCCAGAATTAACCCATTGCCGACGGGGCGCCTAACGACCTAACTGGTTGTCATGACAGGCGGTCTACGACACTAGCGGCACCAGCTAATAATCAGTTACAGCCATAATATTTTATGATTGTGCGAACGTTTCAACTGTGAGCAGATCCCGATGTCGCGTCATGTACGCATTGACACCCGTCTCTTAGACCTAATCGGTGCCGACACGTATGCCATGACACCCGTACGCAATGGGTTAATAAGAGTGAATGAGAGTATACATATGACAAATTGCAAAGGAAAGGTGTGCAAGTAGAGCAGAGATCAGCAAGTAGAGTATGATATTGATGAGATTCTTGTGCCAGCTTTCATGGAAGAATCATTACCCATCAATTCCATAGTTGTAAGATGCTTATCAAGAATATCTATATTTATATCTATACATAATGAATCCAAGTGACTCAATTATGTTTACTAAAAGGGAGGAAACTATTAAAGGTCAGATATGTTATGGCCTATCTGAGGGAATGGTCAGACCAACACACCACCTCTAACACTTATGAACTTTTATCATGAGCTGGAGTTTATGGCATGGTGGAAGTTGTGCGATTTTTCTCTTCCCTTTTTCACACAACCAACCTGATTACCGGGGTGGTTTTGGCGACGGATTTTGAAATGCATAGGCCTAA
>BOPN01001550.1:253471-255971 GCA_017312705.2 Penaeus japonicus
ACATAATGAATATATATAGGTAATATGAATATACATACATACATGCATATCTATATCTATATATAAAAACACACACACATATATATATAAATATATATATATATATATATATATATATATATATATATATATATATATATATATATATTATAATATACATATATATATTATCACACACACACAAACACACACACACAAGGAACAAGTGAGCCTGAGATATATATATACAGAAGGATATATGTATATCTATACTTATGTACACATACAAACAAAGTAGAGTAAAAATAAAAGCAGAAATCTTTCCCAACTACTCACCTCTCCATAGATCTTAAAAACACAAGTATTTTCTTCTAGTTCAATATTAGTTACTCCTTCAACTTTCCGGGCTTGTTGAATGTTGGCTCCATGTGCACCAATGGCTAGACCCATGAGGTCGTCTCGTACATTAAATTCCTCTATGTATCTGCAAAAGTTTTGAATATATTACTTAGAGCCACTGGCCAAGTTTAAAGGGCATCCTTCAAAAATATTTCTATTCTGAGTTGATAGTTACTTCTTGAAACAAAAGTAATCTATTTTTTTATATCTGTGGACATTGTCTATCAAAAGGATAAATATTTGAGTAAGCCAGCATATTAAAAAAAAAAAAAAAACAATGATATAAAAATAGCTATAGCTTGCAGATAAAAAGAAATAACAATAATAATAATAATAATTACAATCATACTGTATATAATTTTAAAGTAATCACTAGTTATTGAAATATAAAAATGCAGTACCTAATAGTTGTACATGTTAAGATGGTTTAATTTACTATCAATATGTACATATGGAACTATACAACCTGAGTGTTGTCCAAAGTCACCCCTTAACCCAATGCTGACGAGTGTCACGTAAATGTGACTCAGAAAAAAGTGCGCAATGCAAGGTGTCACACCAGTGTGATGTCCCCGAAAACCGTTTATGCCAGGTGTCACACATGTGTGACATTTCTGAAAATGTACCAGTGGATGGCGAGTGATATGTAAGAGTGTTCCAAGGCAATAAATAATCAAAACAAGGTGATTTTATGATTTTTAACATAATTATCTATTGACACTATACATTTACACATGAAGTTTGCATAAAGTATGTTCCGTGAAATCACATGCCTTTCCCTTCACGGCAAGTGACTTCATGATGATGTTCTATCATGTGAGTTGTGTGTCATCATTTATGTGAAGTCACGTGCGACCAACATCACAGCATGTGGTGTCATGATGACCAAAGTCATAGGATATCAGGTCATTCCATTGACCTGATTCTTCCACGCTGATCACAAAGACATTGCTATTTGTCACCTGGTGGGAAATTAGAGAAAACCTTGGTCATCAGCCACCCACCAATTACTTGACATGGCTCCAAACGACAAAGGGACAGTGTCCAGAAAAGGTTCTGATTTACTGGTTCTCCTGGGGTCAAGGCCGACCTGGATGCATCCAGCAGTCCCCTTGAGATCTTCCAGTGTTCTTTCATGGACGATCCCCATCAACACATCATCGTCCAATAGGTGAATATATAATTTTACAGTTGTTTATCGAATATGCAATTGCGTTTGCTTATTGCCTGCTTCTAGGTATGCAGGTATTGCTCCTCCTGTCTCCCCTCACATAAGGAAGTGGATTCCAATATCCAAGGAGGAGCTGATGGCGTACTTTAGTCTGTGCATGACGATTGGATTCCATAAACTTCCCTGCTCTTGGGATTTCTGTTCTCATCACGGAACTGTTCGTGTTGAGCTTTTTCCACATACAATATCCTGGAATCAGTTTGACTACCTCACAACCCACCTTCATTTCACACATCTGGAGGCTCCTGATCCTGAAGACTCTGATTAGTTACAGATGCCCTCAACACTGCCTTTGTTGAGACCTTGGTCCCTAAGAAAAACATTGCCATAAATGAGTCTTTGTGGAAGTTCCACAGGAGACTGAGGTTTGTCACTTAAAAAATAAAACAAGCAGGCTAGGTTTCGTTTGATGGTGTATAAATTGTTGGCCAGTACTGGCCCGTCCAGCAGATACACTTCATGTTTCCAGATCTACATGGGCCAGGATAAGAGCCATGTGCCAGCCTCAATGAGTTCCACGTGGAGCTGGTGATACTAATAATCTGTGGCACAAGGAGTAATCACTTGAGAAGCAGAGAGGGCACTCTATTAAGTCCTTTCAAGGCGGCAAGTGTCTTCGCTGCCGCTGGTGCTCTGCCAGTGATTTTCGGAAGGCTACCCGCAGCAGGTGTTCAGATTGCTTTGTCAGTCTGTGCACCTATGGTTGTTTTGAGACCTGGCATTCTGCACTTTCTCTCTCACTGACTCTATATATGTATGTGTTTTATTTTTATCATGTTTATGTTTTGTATTCATTTTTTTTTTTACATGAATAAATCTATTTTTCTTGTACACACACATATATATATATATATATATATATATATATATATATATATATATATATATATA
>BOPN01001550.1:260971-265827 GCA_017312705.2 Penaeus japonicus
ACTCCTACATTAATGAAAAAAAAAAAAAAAAAAAAAAAAAAAAAAAAAAAAAAAATCTTTGTGATAATAAAAATATGAATATGAAAATAAATTATATAATTTCTATCTTAGTGTTACTCCTCCACTGAAGTTAGTTGAATATATGATAAGAGGTGAAATGTGTTTGAAAGTACTGCAAGAAATTTACATTTGAGAAATTGGTTGTTGTAATTTTCACTTCTCAAGAAGTATGAGTTATGGCATTCATTCTTTAATTTCTGTCTTAAATAGGGTTCACAGGGATGGCATTGGGGGTGGGGCATGGGATCAATTCCCCATAGCTGCAGAACTACAAGAAATTTAGATAAAATACCTTGTATTCAGACTCCAATGCCATAAGAAAATTAACTGCATATATCATATATCCTTCTTTTTTGTGTGTAGGTTCTTGATTGAACATTCCCATTGACATAAACTTTCCATACTTCCATATAAGTTTACTATAAAAGATTAATGATTAATGATTAAATTTCCAAATAGAGTATCAGCAAAATTTAATAAATTGTAACTTTTAAAAGCAAGTTTTTACTTTGGCAAAGATAGGAAAGCTTGTCTAAACAATGTCAAAAGGCAGTCAAAGTGCATGTAACAGTGACTTCCTCTGACTGGAAATATATATATATATATATATATATATATATATATATATATATATATATATATATATATATATATATATATATATATATATATATATTTATTTTTTTCTTTTTTTTACTTGTTTTTGTTGTTGCTATTGCTTTAAGCTTTGTGTTCGTTTGGAATATACTAAAAATCCATGAAATTACATGCAACATAAAAAAGTATTACAGGTTTTACACCCTCACAATCTTGCAGCTTAAATCTGATTTAAACATGTATTGCAAATGCTTCTAATGGGGGAAAATAAAAACTTAGCTTGCCCCTAACTTTCAAATATTTTAAAAGCCAAAATTATTATATTTCACTAACTTTATGTGTTACTCAAGTGAGAGGCAAAGCATGACAAGAAACTCACAGAATTCCTCTCATTCCAATGAATGCTAGATAATAAACAACTGAAGCTTCATTGAGACCTTTCAAAAATAAGTACTCAATATAATCTGTTCTTTTTTACATGCCAAAAAAGAGTACAGGATAAGAGGTTACATATTGTTGATTTTTTTCTGGTGCAATTTCAGCGCAATCATGCAATGGGGGAGGGGGGGGCAAAGAAGGCAATAACTACTTCTCTTGCTTGAATATAGTTCTCTGGATACCATTTGGATTTCAAATCTAATCATTATTAATCATGACCAGTTCTGTGTTTAGAATAAATAAATAATAATTGCTTTCATACATTCAACCAACTTATTCCACAATATGCATTTCACTTACCTGTTCTACAGAGAAAAGTCATGGGAGTAATATACTCCAATCTATGAAAGTTATTAATTCTAAAGAATAAACCAAATCAATTCCTTCTAGATATTACTTTGGCATCAAATAAAAAGGACTGGGAGGGAGGGAGAGGAAGAAGGAGGGTGTGTATGCATGTGCTAGGTAGCTAAATGAGGTAGTATATTTCATCCAGTAAAGGCAATGCATTGTCCTTACTTTTCTATACACTTACACTCAGGCAAATATATGAATATATTTTTCCCTACAGATATCTAGAGGAATGGTATTTTTCAATTTCTTCCTGAGCTAGATACTTGATATTCAAGATTAACACCTTAAAGTCAGGTATGTTCTTACACGTCATGGTAATATCAATGTTTCTAGCTAGCATCAAGGAGATATCCCCTTCTTACCAGGCGAGAATATCAAAGTCACCATGACATGTATAGCTTTCACCCTGCACAAGGTGTTAAAAATTGTAAATTTTAACCCGCTGACACGGGACTTTATAGGCACTATTCACAATGTTTTTTTCTTTTTCTGTTCTTTCTTTTTTGACACAGATGGCACCACAAGAGCTTAGTCATCATGGAGTCAATTACTAAGCTTACCTTAGTTCACCTGTTTACTCCAATCCATAAATTTTCAGGAAATTCTTATCTTTATTACTATTACTAATAACAATATGATAATTTAATAATACTGTCTATAGCAATGATAACAGTACTAGAAATAAAACTGCTTCCCCAGAAATTTAAAAAATGGGGTCAACAGGCGGGACCAGGTAAACAAAGTAAGTGATTTCTCAATATCTAAGCATCAACATAAATCAGTTATGCAAATATGAAGGATAGTCAATGCTTGCCAATGAAATAGTGAGGCAACACAAAGGATCACAGTAACAAACATATGCTTTTGCTTTAAATCTGCACAAATAGCTATATATGCACAAATTATTGGAACTAAATTGCAAACATGCAGAGAGTTTTTTGTTCAGCATATCTCAGTATGAATAATAATAATAATAATGTATGTTTATTATTAGTAAGGTAAGTATTATCATCATTATCACATCTGTTCTTTTGTTAGTATTCCAAATAATGATCTGTGTATTCCATATATATATCATGAAGTGGCTGTTTGACAGTAACACAGGATATATTTAACCCATTTGCGCAGGCTGACGTGCTGACACGTTTCGTGGTTTTTGGATCAGATGCCAGCGATGAGATATTTGGTCAAGGTCGGCACTCAGGGTGAGTGAGCAGACAGCCCAGGCTCGTGGATAGTGTGCCTGAGAATCCCAAGGCATTAGGCTCATGCATTTGAAAACTCCGGCATTCCGACCATTCAGAGCCGGAATAGCCCAGGCGTGAATGGGATAATTTAAGGCTAAGCTAAGCTTAGCTTTCCAATTCCTTTGTTGTGATTTTTTCTTTTTAAATATGAAGGCAAGGTTATGAATGTGTTTAGGTAAAGGATAAAGGTTTGATTACACAAGATACACTTCAAACAGGAATATCCTTTGGAAATCGTACCCGATATAGGAAATTATTTACAATTGTGTGATCAAATTTAAAATTATGGCTTGTGGTTTAATTTTTTCCTTTTTTCTGAATAACCTCAATTAAAATTGACTCAGTTTTTCAATTTTCCACTTCCTTTCACTTTTTAATTCCTTGTTGAGAGCAATTTCGCCATTAATATGAGAATGGTGCAATCCTAGTTTCAGTGCTTGGTGCCTCCTTCTAACACATTCTGTCACCCTTCGAAATATCCTAGGTCCATCACTGAATATTTGGGCTCATTTAGGAAAGAGAAAAATTGAGCTATGTATTGATAGAAAAACAAAATTGAAAAGTTGAAGTTTACCAATATGTTACTTCAGCTCTCATCTAAATTGGTCATAAAAACATTGGGTTAGTTTTTTTTCTAATGTAACTTAGTTGTCAAAACTGTGTGAATGTGTTAATAAGAATGAGGTAAATATATGCTGTAAGTATATCAGCAGTAACTTGACCAGCACCATTTACAGGAAATGCAAAGCTAGGTGAGCCAAAGAACAGCAAGGGGGAAATGAAAAAAAGGGTGTGCATTCTTATCGCAGAGGATTTGCACCAACAAATGAATGTATCTAATGACATGACATTACATTCTGCCAACTCAAAATCTAAAATTTCATAACATCTTTCTCCTCTGCTAGTAATGTACAGTAGCCACTCCTTCTAAATTTTAAGTAAATGGCTAGAATTTTATAAAATGTCTCTTCACCAGTTCCATATATAGTATATATACACATTTGTATAGATTGAGCAAAAGCATGACAATATTCCCTTGTTGAGGATGACCAATGCACAGACTTGCTGCTAAGCAATACAAAGAGCAAGAAAATAATACATGAAGATAGCCAACAACTGACAGACAAACTGACACTGCCATGCCTTTAATATATTTGAAATTATATTTTGTGAAGCTCACAATACTTTATAATTTTGAAAGTAATAATATGATAAAACTTATAACACACACAACACTATAACTTATTTTTTTCAAGTCTCTCAATCCTTTGATTTATCAGCATATCCTCCTCTTTCCTTCCTTCCCTCCACTATCACACACATTCTCCACTCTCCACATCATCTTTCCTCTCTTCCTAACGTGAGGCTGAAGGAGAAAATTAAGAAGTCAGACAGAGAGAAGATGGGAACAACTGAATAAAAAAGAAGAAAAAACCAGCATGTAAAAATTTTTGTTTACGTTTTCGTGTCCATCAGCTGGACTGAACTCTTCCCCCCGGAGCCAAAAAAACTCGATTTCCCAGCCTACTTCATATTTCACGCCCGCTCCCTCTTCCCAAAAGGGGTCGTGGGTTATCCCTCTTTCCCTTTCTCCCCTTTTGGGTGCGGGAATCGGGCTCAAAAGCTTGTGGATACCTTATAATACGCCCCGTGAGGACCGAGGACTTCTACATTGAGCTCGTCCATCTTGAGTTGCAGGGAATGCTGGGAAGGCGCCGTTCGGCTAGTGCTCGGATTCGAGAGGATTCACAAGAATTCAGCGGGATTCAATGCGTTCGGCTAGCAATTTCTGTGAGTCGGATTCATGGCTGTGTGTAATATTAATACCGGTCTTATAAAAGCTACGTTATGGATATTTTTAGAAGCATATTTCATTCCCTCGACGGATATATTTTCGGTTAGATTCGTTTGCAAGCAGATTAGTGTAGAGTCAAAAGGATTCAAGCAACAGGAATAACGTTCCTGAAGATTAAATTCATGGATTGATGCAGAACTCGTGGTATTGTGGTAATGATTGTTGATGACTGAAAGGGACTTTTTTGAGTGCTTTATTTCTTTATATAAGTTGATTAGTCTTCATTTTGGTTGACATCGTTTGCAACGGGAATGTGATTTAAATTGAAATAAAAACCGTTCCGGTGGCGTTTTTATATTCGGATT
>BOPN01001551.1:12500-20000 GCA_017312705.2 Penaeus japonicus
TATGTGCGGACTGCATGAGAAGTGAAGAAAATATTGAAAAAAACGAGTTCAAAAGAAAATTGTTGATAAAATAAAAGAATGACGGGGAAAACAAATGTAGGAGTTTTTAGTCAAATTGAAAGCTAGACGAAGTTCAAAGGATATTTAAAGGTTGAATAAAAAGCAGTGACCTTTGCAGCCCAATAGCAGAAATTGAAGACAATTTATATGAAACACCACATAGACGGCACAGTTGAATCTCCATTATGTAGAGTTTGTAGAGCATCGGGGGAGACTGCTAATTACATAATTAGTGTGTGCATGGCGATGGCTCAAAAGGAGACGATATTGCATGTTATTTGCAATTTTGAATTACACTATGTCACATGTCAAGAATTGGTAAGAGCACAAGCCTGATTCTATTATTGAAAATGAAGCTGTCAAAGTTATGAGGGAGTTTTTAGTTCAATGTGATTAGCATAAAATCTAGAAGACCGGAAATATTTTCGGTTGATATCAAGGAAAACAAAATATAATCAATAGATGCTTGAATGCCAAGTGATACCAATGTGTTAAAGAAAGAAAATGAGAAAGTAGAGAAGCAGTAGCCTTTGGAATATGAGCTTCCGAGAGCACACGGGATGAAACGTGTGGTAATAGTTCCAACAGTAGCAGGAGTTCTTGGTGCCATAACAAATATGTTGCACTCTTTGAAAGGAAAACAATGAAGCTTAGGTCAGGACAGAATTGTTGCAGTCCGAATAAAACAACGGGTGTTACAATCTTGAGAAGGAGGAGCGTTAGGACCTTTGGTCTAAGTTGTGATCCGCTCCTATGGGCAGAATATATATATACATATATATATATATATATATATATATATATATATATATATATATATATATATATATATATATATATATATATATATAGTGTATATCTTTGTGTGTGCATATGTATATATATATATATATATATATATATATATAGATAGATAGATAGATAGATATCTTTGTGTGTGTGTGCATATATATATATATATATATATATATATATATATATATATATATATATATACATATATATATATATGTATGTGTGTGTGTATATATATATATATATATATATATATATATATATATATATATATATATATATATATATATATATATATATATATATATATATATATATATATATATATATACCTATACATAGTATATATATCTTTATGTGTGTGTGCATATATATATATATATATATATATATATATATATATATATATATATATATATATATATATATATGTATATATATATATATATATATATATATATATATATATATATATAGAGAGAGAGAGAGAGAGAGAGAGAGAGAGAGAGAGAGAGAGAGAGAGAGAGAGATTAAACTAAAGATCATACGCACTAGATAACATTATCTCTTTCCTATCTGTAATCTTAGATAGACGAAATATAGATATGGAGAGGATGATAAAGAGCGCGCACGCTCTCTCTCTCTCTCTCTCTCTCTCTCTCTCTCTCTCTCTCTCTCTCTCTCTCTCTCTCTCTCTCTCTCTCTCTCTCTCTCTCTCTCTCTCTCTCTCTCTCTCTCTTGCGCGCGCGTGTAAAAGAGAGAGAGAGTGAGAGCGAGAGCGAAAGAAAGAGATACTCCATATTCCCTAAAAGAACAAAGCACCACACTACAGATTTGGCCGAGCTGTCATTTCTGATTGTGATCTAAACCTTCCCTTGCTTTCACGGTGTCAAGTGAAAGCTAACACAGTATGAGAGAACAGAAAGATCTGCAATATCATTTGCACAATTACGACTCGATTCATTTTCTTGGATATATTAACATCATGGATGTATTTTCTCACTATGGAACTTCATTCGTTTGGAAGACATTGTGAATGACTACATCTATTTACTACATTCATTTGCATGCAACTGGAGATAAACGAGAGATTGGAGTTATTCATACGACGTAGATCCACAACCTTCACTTTCATGTTTTGCCTCAAGTAAGGAAGTGCATTTGTGAATTACTGATTCGTCGTGTTGCTCATTTGAAAAACGAAACTTTTATCAGGCACGAAGTATGTTTACAGTTAAAAAGGTGAGTTCAGATGATACCGATAGGGATGCTGAATATTAATGATAAGCGCAGGTGAGTTATTTCGTTCTTTCTTCTGCGAGAACTATTCGCTTTTATCTGATGATGATTACAAATCGAGAGAGAAGAGAGAGAGAGAGAGAGAGAGAGAGAGAGAGAAAACGAAGACAAAAACAGCAACGGGATTTGAGAGACTATTCTCAATAAATATTAGTAGAAGATGATGATCGATCTGACTTGGCTCGGGTGTTTGTTTACAATAGATGTCAGCTGACTTTTAGCTTTTCTTTTCATTTTTGACTCATACCTATGTCTGATAAACAAATCATGGTAGAATTTCTGGTGGAAACGAGTAGTGTCTAATTCAAATACGCTTCATGATGAGATATTTCAGGATCCAAATTTTCTGCCAAAGAGGGTCTTGGATTTCAGGCAAATACTGAAAATGGTCCCGTTGCGAAAATAATTATACATTGTTTGAACAGACTGGCCAACAAACATATTCCAATTGGTACTTCAAATAGTTTCATTTCATTAAAGAATGAATGTATATAGAATCATATCAATATCAATAATGATAATCATAACAATATTAATGATAATGACAAGGATAATAATAATAATAATAATGATAATAATAATAATAATAATAATCATGGTAATAATAATAATGATAAAAATATTGATCATAAAAAAGATAAACATGATAACAATTATCCCAATAATAATGGTGCTGATAATAATGATACCAGTAATGATAATAGTAAAGATGAAAATAATGATAATACTAATGACAATGATGATGAAATTATGATCATGATTATAACAATAAAGTTAATGATGATATTAGTAAAAGTAATGTATTTAATGGTAGTGATGATAAATATAATAATGATCATGATAATAAAAGTAATAATGACGATATTGAGAATGACAATAATAATGATCATAATAATAATTATAACGATGAAGACAATAATCAATAAATCATTACCGAGCAACGTTGAAGTTCATCACTCAATAAACCCATTTGAGAACACAAAGACGTCCAAAAATACATCGATACCCCGCGCTCCCATACACACGCACCACGACACACAGACGCTCGCGCACACGCACACAAATATCAGCCGAGGAAACGCGGATCTCTGAAGTGGAGAGCGAGGCCTCGCATCGGAAATTTCAGGGTTCGCGACTCCCCTTCGTAGGTGAAGGCGGGGAGTGACGGGGCGCTACCTTCCGCTATCGGATATTTTGTGCCGATTCGCCCGACCGATTGTGCCGGGCCGGAGAACGGTCCTGACAGGCAGCCGGACTGGTGGGTGGTGGGGGTGGGTATGGCGGGGGGGGGGGGGGGGGGGGGGGGGGTGCACGGTTGTTCGTTGTGCGACACGGTTGATGGGCGGTGGGCTTTGATTGCAGTAGTTATGATGATGGTGGCTCGACCAACACTAACGCGCGCGCGCACATACATACACACACACACATATATACATACATACATACATATATATATATATATATATATATATATATATATATATATATATATATATATATACATTTATATGTGTGTGTATATATATATATATGTGTGTGTGTGTGTGTGTGTGTATATATATAATATATATATATATATATATATATATATATATATATATATATATATATATATATATATATATGTATATATATACATATATATATATATATATATATATATATATATATATATATATATATATATGTATATATGTATATATATATATATATATATATATATATGTATATATATATATATATATATATATATATATATATATATATATATATGTATGTATGTATATATGTATATATGTATATGTATATATATATGTATATATATATATATATATATATATATATATATATATATATATATATATATATATATGTATATATATATATATATATATACATATATATATATATATATATACATATATATACATATATATACATATATATATATATATATATATATATATATGTATATATATATATATATATATATATATATATCTATGTATATAGACATTTAGATCAATTTAATGATTGGTCGGTCTAGTGATGATTGTGGCTACGCATATCACAGAGGAAATTGTGTGATGAATATTGAACGAGATAAATGTCAGGTAAGTCATGCTTTGTAACCTGATGAGTGGCTTTTAATATCAAGCTTCGGGGGGAGTGATAGGTAGATAGATGGTGGAGTGATTGGTTTGTGTTTCTTTGTGATTAAAATATCAGTAGATGATTTGGATCATTGTTTATAAGCGTGTGCGTATAAAGACAGAGACACTCATACGTGATTCTGCGAGTGTGTGTTTTGTGTCGTGTAAGATCATATATATATGTGTGTGTGTGTGTATATATATATATATATATATATATATATATATAGAGAGAGAGAGAGAGAGAGAGAGAGAGAGAGAGAGAGAGAGAGAGAGAGAGATATTGTGTATATAAAGTATTCTTAAAAGAAAATATACAGCATGAATATTATTTCAGACGGTAAAGCCTACAAGTCCCGTCGCATTTAATTAGAATATAAGTAAGGCAAACCAAAAAATTGCTCAGGAAGAACTATTCCCGAGTCTCTAAACTATGTTAACCAACTTCGAAACGCCGTGCAAACTATGCCAGTAACCTTGCATCTAACCTATAGTATTAGAATGGGTGATCGTGGGAACACTTAACTCCTCTCTTGAGCAGATGGGTGTTTTCAGTAAATATTGATAACAAATTGATTTATAAACGCAAAGTAGTGCCACGAACAATATCTAAAGAGCCGAAAACGGATTCTACTGGCAATATCTTCAAGCGATGTTTCTCGATTTTCTTATTTTCTCAAAAAAATAAATGGTCTTTACTTTGTGAATTGTTAGACAAAACCAAAAAATAATATTTTATTCTGGGTTATAAAACGACTGTTGGCTCTGCATGGAAAAAAATCACAATCAGTCATTGTAGACAGAAGGGGATTAGTAAAATCTATTGCAACAATATAGACTACGAAAACTCTCAATATTTTGTTCCTGACAAGTTCTCAATAAACGCTCCGTTTTGTAATCATCTAACACATGTCTTAGACGTGAACAGTGCATGAAATTACTAATCGCATTTCTTTTTTTTTCAGTCCTGATATCTCAAAAGTATAATACTTAAAAAGGACTATATAATAATCTTGATAAAATTGCAAATAACCTTTTACTCTCTTCACTGCAGAATTTCCAAAGGGATCACACAATATAGAAAAAGCGTGATAAAAAAGAAATGTCAGACTCGAAGTATATTAATCTTTCCGAAGCATCAGCTTTTCCTTTCCTTTTACAAAATGCTCTATATCTATCTATCTATATGTATACCTATTTGTTTACACAATTTCTCTCTCTTTCTCTCTCTCTATCTCTATCTATCTATCTATTCATCTGTCTATCTATATCTATCTATCTATCTGTCTTTATTCTTGCTTTTCGCCATCATTTTCAGCGTTGTCATAATCACAAGACTGATCATAAACGCAGTCTTAATACCACTAATTGGCAACCTCTTGAGAAGGCCTTCCTCAGCGGTCCGAGTCCAGCTGACTCCCTCACAATTCGTAACTTTCCTCCAAATATCTCTCTCTCTCTCTCTCTCTCTCTCTCTCTCTCTCTCTCTCTCTCTCTCTCTCTCTCTCTCTCTCTCTCTCTCTCTCTCTCTCTCTCTCTCTCTCTCTGACACCCTCACATTTCGCAACTTTTCTCCAGAACTCAAGACAAACCTTTCGTCCGCAAACCGATCATAATTCCATTGTGCGAGAATATGAATCCGTCTTATCGAGGCTTTTTCTTTGTCGATACTTTCTTGACACTTTTTTGTCTTCTTCTTTTCTGGTATTTACTTTGTCGGTTTTGTCTCTATTTGCACATGTCTGTTGCCCATCACACACACACACACACACACACACACACACACACACACACACACACACACACACACACACACACACACGCACACACATATACACACATATACACGTTCACAAGCCCTGAACAGCAGCGACTTCATTAAGTCATTCCGAGGCGACCCGGCCACTTCGTTACGAGAGTGAGACGGCCTGATATTGATGCCTTTGTTGTTCGACGAGTGCGGGATCGGGAGAGGGGGGGGAGGGGCGGAAAAGGAGGGGGAGGGATAAAGGAGGGGAGCTGAGAAAGAGGGAAGAGGGAGTGGAGGGCGAAGAAGCTGCGGAGAAGGCAAGGGAGGAAAGGTGAGGGGAGATAAGGAAGGGGAAGGGGGAGGGGGAGAGGAGAACGTGTTACCAGCATATGGTTATTATCAGTTTTATTGCCATAAACATTGTACATTGAGAGAATTTTTCATCGCAATAAGTATAAATTTCTTTTCCATTATTAAAGAAAATACGACCTAAATGAATTCTCACTAACCATATCAACCAGTGAAAGGGAACAGGTTCGTCAAGATTTCTAATTACATCAGGAGAAAAAAAAGTCTCGTTTTCTGCTCTCGAGAAACCCTTTGGTAGAAAAGGACTCGTGAAGACCATAGGAAAGAGTATAAAAATTGAGATGTATTTGATTCTAAAATACATCCCCTTGAAAGCAGAACTCGTGAAAAAGAGCAATAGACGTAAAGACAGATGGATGTCTAAATAGAGTTAGCGATATATATACAGATATACAT
Organism: Penaeus japonicus; assembly: GCA_017312705.2. Lineage (NCBI taxonomy): Eukaryota > Metazoa > Arthropoda > Malacostraca > Decapoda > Penaeidae > Penaeus > Penaeus japonicus. The sequence goes on from BOPN01001551.1 coordinate 19,323, forward strand.
ACACGTTCACATACATTTCAGTCTATTAACTTACGTGTTCTCCATTACCTGCATATGCACACACCAACGCTAATGAACTTTCCGACTAAGCAAACACACCAATGGCGACGAAGAGAAATTATTACGAGTGTTTCGATTGATTTCGAAATTCGCTCTAATTTCATGTTTCGAACAACTTTCTATCAATGCTTGTTAATCCGTCCGACAGAGGCATGTTGATATAATTATCTTAATCAAGTAAATCAAGCTCTTTTATGCATTAGCCAGGGATGAGCAAATACAGTTAACTACCTGATCCCCAAACGTATGATCACCCAAACGATCGAAGTCCATCAAAAGAGAGACACATAACGACCTTTTGTGGGGGAGGGGGGGGAGGGGAGGGTAATTTGAGGGCATGGGGTGGGGGAAAGAGGGGAGATTTTCCCCTCTTCCTCCCCTTCCCCCCTTCCCCCCTTCCCACCCCTGTGTTTCTCTCCTCTTTGGCCCCCTCTCCACCCCACACCCTTGCCGCCACCTCCACGACCTGCCGGTAAAATGTCCCAAACTCAAAAAAGAAAAGAAAAAAAAACATCAAACACTGGACGTCGGTGATAAAAACACAATTTTCGCCTCGGTATTGGGTGACGACGCGGGAGTAAATATATACAGTCGCCATGACCGCCACCAACGGTAAAA
>BOPN01001551.1:47500-52500 GCA_017312705.2 Penaeus japonicus
CATATTTAAATTCCTGATAAATGTGGGAATAGAGGAACGTCAGAGCAGCTGCACGCGATGAAAGGAAATTGCCTTCGCATTTATGCAGAATAAAGGAGGTAGGAGGGACACCGGATGAAAGGAGGACGCAGGAGAGAACAGAGAAGGGATGGGGGGAGGTGAATGGAAAGGAGGCATAGTGACGAGGTGAATGGAAAAGACATAGGGAAGACAAGAACTGGTCAAACGGTAAGGAATATGGTGTATATTCCTCGGTTCGAGATGTAAAAAAAATATTGGGAAGGGAAGAGAAAAGAAGATGAAAGTGGAGAAGGATCAAGAGCCAAAGGAAAAAAAGGCAGAGCGACGTCCTAAAGAGACACATGCAGATACATACTAATACTCTCTCACATACACCGTCTACATTTGCATATGCATACGGCACTGCCTCTCACTCACCTACATCAAATACATCTAACAAATTCTTCCATATCCATACATGAAATTCTGCTTAAACTGTATCTTATGATTTTTACCAACATATATAATTAGTCTGTGTATTATGTTTGTAGTGTAACATATTCCCTGAACTTCTATGTTTTATAACAAGGTGACTGAAGACTTAGGTTACTTTTACATAAAGTTAAGGGTTAAAGTTAGCCTGCGTAAGTTCCAAGTTAAGACGATCTAAATTACTTTTTTTCACTTTTGGGATTACTATTCTGAATATTTTTTGTTCCATGTCAAAGTTGCAGTAGCAATACACGTCTTTTTTGCATCATAATATGGATATTATGTAGCATCGTTATTCATTCACATTTTCACTTTCATATCGATTAAGATTCATATTTCATAGGCAGCTCTGTAGGTGATTATGTGAAAGACGTAATGTTTCCTCAGGGAATGCAGCCAGGGATGTATAGATTTCCAATAAGCAAATCAAAATCAAAATCTGACAAATTGGATTAATATTAAGCAAAGATAAAAGAGAAGGCATTTTGAATCATGCAAGAAAAAGACATTTAAAGGCGTCTTTGCTACATTTATATAATCCAGACACCCTACTCTTGGTTCATAAGGAAATAAAATGTTTATGGCTATATCTGTATTTCCAAAATATAGGCAAAATGTTCTTTATCCTGAGAGTGCGGGGCAAAAGTGCCGATATTGATATTCTGCGTATGGCTATGGCAGTCTATGGCAAGGGAGAGGTTTCAGTTAGAGAGTATATTTGTAACATTTCCACCAGAAAATTAAACTAGTGAGACTATCTTTTTTTAAGTATCATAATGAATTAATATCCTTTTACAAGCAGACTCGGTGATTTACTGTGCAAAAATATGGTCCTCTTGTTATGCTGACAGTGTATCGTCTGCCACAAGGCAATCGCTTTTCAAGTCTTGTAAATAAGAATATTGTAGGAATGGCGACAGTACTGAAATACGGAATAGCCAGATAATCAAACGGATATCTTTTTCAATTTTTTTCATACAGATGCGCAAATAAAGTGGAAAAGGTAAATAGAGATATGAATTCATGATCAAATATCACGCGAAAAATGGAAAATGCTCTACACCAAAATACAGCGAAGTATATTGGATAGTTGTGTGAATGTCACCCTTAAACAGTATGTATCTAATTCTCAAATGCAGTTAACACAAGGAGGAATTAAAAAAAAAACACGAATGAATAAAAAAGCAAAAACAAAAAACAATGAATAATGAAACCAGTGCAAGGATGGGATTTAGAAAAAACATAAAAGTCACACAGAAGGCGCTAGCAACAAAGGGAAAGGACAACGTGAACAGATAGTCTGCACAGTAACAGGTGAAGAGGTCAGAGGATAGCCATAGCCTTAGTGGGCGCGGGGCTTTCGAAATTCCTTAAACTTTTACCCAGTTGACGAAGGACTGACTGTAGATCGTTACCTTCGTTGGATTTTAAACATGATTTTTATCATTATAATTATCATTATCATTATCATTATCAATTTCATTAGTATCATTATTATCACTATTATTATCATCGTCATCATCACCCTTGTCATTTATGTTGCTCTTGTTGTTATTCTTTCTGCTTTCTTATTATCATTATATTTTTTTCTATTATGATAATCATTATGATAACTAAAATGATAATAGCATTTTTGATAATAACAATCATACTAATAGTGACCAAAATTCTAACAGTGATGATGATACCAATAAAAGTAATTGTTGTTGTTAGTATCATTGTTTTATATCATTTTTATTTTTATCATCATCATATCATTATTATCGTTAGTATTATCATTATTTTTTTTTTGTTATCATTATCAATATTCTCGCTATTATTATTATTTCATTATCTTTTTCATTATTGTCCTTATTATTATTACTATTATTATCATAATCATTATTACCAGTCTCATTTTTATTATCATTATCATCATTATCATTATCATCATTATTACCATCATCACTCTCATTGTTATCATTATCTTCATCATCATCATCATCACGAACATCCTTCTATTACAATGATACTTTTCCTTATCTACCCCCATTTGTTCTTAATCTGCCCAAATAACCACAATACTCAACCATCATGAACATTTGAACACATCCTAAAAGCATACCCACTTCTTTTTACCATAACATAACTTTACTATCTGCCAGATCTATTCTCATCTTCCCGATAATCAATTTATAATCTATCATAATCCCAAACACCTTCCCTTGACCAAGATGATGATGATGATGATGATGATGATGATGACGATGACAATGATGATGATGACGATGACAATGACGATGATGATAATGATGGTCATGACGATGATGATGATGATGACGATGATCATTGTGATGATGATGATGACAATGACAATGACGATGATGATGATGATGATGATGATGATAATGATGATGATGATGATGGTGGTGGTGGTAGTGGTGGTGGTGGTGGAGGTGATGATCATGATCTTGATGATAATCATGATCATGATGACGATGATGATGATGATATATTCTAACCACACCGGAAGTTGGAAGATATGATTAGCCCATGTTACGCAAAAGCCACCCGGCAGGTGAGTTACTTATGTGAAGACCTGTATATGTGGGAGCCTCGACTACAGATCTACTCTTAATATACTCTTAATTCACCTTAACATCTACTTATCTATTCAGGATCGCGACCAAAATTTGTTTAATTGACCACAGGTAACCCAGTCGTTTAATGACATCACGAACTGTTCCTAACTTCTTCCCCTATTTTTTTTTTTTTTTTTTTTTTACCGCCCTTTGCCTCAACTCTGTCTAGAATCTACTTTCATCTACTAGAAATTGTACTCATAATTTACCCATACCAACTTCAATCTAACTATTGCACCTAATTGAATCTTCATATACTCCTACTCTTGCCCCAATATTTACTCATCTCTTTCGGATTACCACTAAATTATAATCAACGGGTTCCATCGCCTGAGAATGATTAAGTCATTGAATAAGTAAATAGTAAATAGGAAGATTATTCAATAAACGTAGATGGTTACATAATCTCCTCCATTAGATAATGATGATAACAATAATGAGGATAGCAATAATGATAATAGTAATAATGATGATAATAACAATGATAATGATAACAATAATAATGATTATTATAATAATGATAATATTAATGATGATGATAATAATATTAACAATATAAATAAAAACTATTAATGATAATAATGAATAATGATGATAATAGTAACAATGATAATAATAATGATAATGATAATAATAATAATAATAATAATAACGATAAGAAGATTAAGAATAATAATGATAATAATAACAAAACTAAAAATGATAATAATAATAATGATATAAGATAATGGTGATGATGATAATCATAACAAGCAAGAATAACATGCCAAACATCGATACTTTTACTGTTTTCCTCAGAAAACGGATTATTTCCATGTCAATAAATCCCCCCCAAAAAATTGGAAGATGAAGGCTAATAATGATAGCAGTATCAAATGATAATGATGATGATGATAGTAATGATGATAATAGAATAATGATAATACCAATGATAATGATTATGATATTAATAGTAATAATGACAATAGTAGTAATAATGATAGTAATAAAAAGTATGTCAATAATAATAATAACAATGATAACAATAAAAATGATAGCTATGATAATGATAATAATAAAACCAACAGAAGAAAACAACAAGATAGAAATGATATCATTGCACTTCCTTCCACGTGAAAGCCCATCATGTCGATAATAATTTTCATGTCGGAAGTGTGCCGTGATTCAAACTTCATTAATTCCACTGGATTTTCATCCCTGAACGCCGGCTCGCTACGCTGTCCCTGGACCTTAGCTAGTCCTAATAAATGCTTCTCCAACTACAGCACGCCGCCATTTTCTTCTGGACTCTTTTATTTCACAGTAATTGCACACGGCGAAAGTTCCTCTAGCGCAGCGTCGCATGTAGAAAAGTCTGCCTCAAATTTCCTTACGCTGTAATTGAATGTTCATTCATGTTTCTTCTCTCCATTTGGGGTGCGTCGAAGTTAGATTAAGCCAGTAGTCCTCGTGTACTAATGAGGTTAGCTTAAGTTAGTAGTCCCTTTCATTAGGACTTTTCCTCGTGCAAGGAAACTTCAGCGGCAATCTACGAGCTAACGTTAGTACAATATGTCGTCTAGAACGTGAGATAACCCCGCCTTTCAACCTTTTGAGCATAGATAGAATATATAATCCTCTAAGAGAAATCGATATATCGCTGAAGGCGAAAAATACGCAAATACGCCCTTCTATTCCACACGTTTACTGCAGTGGCAGCGAAGGGTTAGGCAGCCAAGGCAGCACTGATATATTCTCGGTTTCGGAGGCAATTTGTCTCCTCCGGGAAGAGTTGACGGGGCACTGGCCCGGATTTGCATAATGAATCAATACCGTATAGGTAAACGTCACAATTTGAGTGAGTTAGATGGAGCGTGTCAGGAAGAAAGATGGCAGCAGCACGAACGA
>BOPN01001551.1:92500-105000 GCA_017312705.2 Penaeus japonicus
CTGCTCTGGCCTTAATTTCCATTGCTATCAAATAAAGATGATGAGGGGGATGGAGGAGAGAGAGAGGGAGAGATAGAGAGAGACAGAGAGGAAGAGAGAGAGCGAGAGAAAGAGAGGAAGGGGGAGGGGGAGGCGGGTGGTTGGGTTGGAGATAGATAGAGAGAGAGAGAGAGAGAGAGAAAGAGAGAGCGAGAGAGAACAGGGAAGAAAGAGAGAGGGAGGAGCGATAGAGAGCGAGAGAAAGAGAGATATAAGAGAGGGAGGGAGGAAGAGAGAGAGAAAAAAGAGAGAGAGAGAGCGAGAGAAATCAAGAGAGAGAGAGAGAGCGAGAGAAAGAAAGAGAGGGAGGGAGAGAGAGAGAGAGAAAGAGAGAGGGGGGGATAGTGGTTGGGTGGTAGATAGAGCGAGAGAAAGAGAGAGAGGGAAAAAGAGAGGGGGGGGGGCGAGAGAGAGCGAGAAAGAGTGAGAGAGGGAGAAGGAAACAAAGACAAATACTGAAAGAGAAAGGACAGATATTAATAAAGATATAGACAGACAGACAGACAAACAGACAGAGAGACTGACAAGCAGGCAGAGACAGCGAAAAAGTAAGTGAAGAAAAAATTAAACAAACAAAAAATATCCGAAAACCCGTAGCAAAAAAAAAAAAAAAAAAAAAAAAAAAAAAAAAAAAAAAAAAAAAAAAAAAAACATAAACACACACAAACACAGTTCACAAAAACACTCGACCCAAACGCATGGCAATAGCACGTGACAAGTGTCCTTACACAATCAACTGTAACGTAATTTCTTGTCAGCCTTTTAGGACTTCCCGGAGTGGACTGATTGTGGAAAATTCGAAGTTTTTCTCTTTATGAGGAAAAAGAGAAATAGAGTGAGGGGGGGAGGGGTAAGAGAGAGAGAGAGGGAGAGAGAGAGGGAGGGATGAGAGAGAGAGATATATAGAGAGAGAGAAAGAGAGAGGGGGGGGATGGATAGGGAGAGAGAGAGAGAGAGAGTGGGGATAAGAGAGAGAGAGGGGGTGAGAGAGAGAATGTGGACGCCACGTGATATTTGTGCCTTTTTTCTTCGTTTCTTACTTCTTCCTTTTCTTTCTGTTTTTTATCTTTCTTTTTTCTTTCTCATCTTCTTCTTTTTGTACTATCGAATAGAAAAATGAGGGAGGGAGGGAGGGGGGAGAAGGAAGGAGGAGGGAGGGAGAGTGAAAGAAAGAGAGAGAAAAAGAGAAAGAAAGAGAGGGGGAGGGAGGGAGAGAGGAGGGGAAAGAGGGAAATAGAAAAAGAGAAAGACAGAGAAAGGGGGTGTGAGGAAGAGAGGGAGAGAGAAAGGGGATGAGAGGGAGAGAGAAAGAGAGAGGGGGGTGAGAGAGAGAGGGAGAGCGAGAGAGAGAATGGGGGGAGGGGGAAGGAAAAGAAAATCTTCCCTTTTTCATGGTCTCTCACCGCTAGGAAAAAAAAGTTCAAAAGTCATTAGTAATGTGATCTAGAATTATCAGTTAATATCAGTTTATGATGGTTATCATGATTATGGCAGTTATCCTTATTATTGTTATTATCATTGCTATCATTATTGTTATTATTATAGTTATCATCATTGTTATCATTATTGTTATTCTTACTAACATTATTGTTATTCTTACTAACATTATTGTTATTCTTACTAACATTATTGTTATCATTATCATTACCAATATTATCACTACTTATATCATCATTATCTCTATCATTAGTTTTATCAATATTGTCATTAACATCATCGTTATTATCATAATTATTTTCATCATCTTTATTATTACTATTACTAATGTAATCAATATCCCTTTCATCCTTATTATCATCATTTTACTATTATCATTTTCCTCCTTATCATCATTATCACACTTATCATTAATACTAGTAACAGTCATAACCGCACTTTACGGCCCTTTCTGCACCAGTACATAGGCTTGCTATCAATCCATCAATCTTGGTCGGATTTCTACCAGGTCACAGGTCTTCCCAGAGTGATTCGTGTCAAAAGCCTTCTTCAGATTGATGTAAGAGCAAACAGCTAATCTCAAGGGTGCGTACCAAAGACATAAAACGCAAATAAGTGGCCACCAATAGATCTGCGTGGAGTGAATCCGCCTTGGCCTGGTCTCTGGTAGTTGGCGGTCTCTGATGTCTCTGATACGCTTCACCAGAGACCACCAGCTGTCGATTACAGCCGAATACCGCATTGAAGTCACCCAACACAACACTGATATCTCGCTAAGGACAGTTGTCTGTCACGGAAGCGAGTTCGGCATAGGACATTTCATTCATATCGAGTTTCCATACATTAGTGAGAGTCAGGGGGCCAAATGTGTGTTTTAGTCTTAATGCCATTAAATACTCTCCCAGTCCCATTAAATGCTCACCAATTGGAGGTACTTGGACTACCGTAGGCCGACGTCTACCGAAGATAGCAATGGCTAACTCCTGAAGATGGTGACCGTTGTTGCAGCCCGCCCAGTATTAGGTGTAAACACCGCCATCCCATTCGTCCCAATTCCTTTGATATTTGAAGCAGTCGATCATCCCGACGCAGAGAACAGATGGCCCATGCCTCCATCCGGACAGCCCGTCGGAGGTTACACCTTGGGCTGTCACTCGGGCCGGATGCCATCTGTGCCACCCTCCTCGGCCTCGCCCGAGAAAAATGTAAGCCGCAGGCTATAGGGCCAGGCATCCGCATGCAGGATTCCTGAGAGCTTTAACCCGCATGCCACACGCTGGGTTGGTAACATAGATGGTCGTGGGTGGCCATGAGGGGCACTGCGGATGTCTTGGCATAGGAGGCCAGGCATAGAGTTGGCCAGCAGACAAAAAGGATATACGGAATCTTGTCTTCAGTTTAGATATCTTTATGATCATTCCTAAAATTATATATATATATATATATATATATATATATATATATATATATATATATAAATATATATGTATATACATATGTGTGTGTGTGTGTTTGTGTGGGGGTGTGTGTATCATCACCTTTATAATTATCGCTTTTGATATTGATATTGATATGTCACTGATAGATGGAAATCATAATAGAGCGAAAAGAATATACGAAATCTTGTCCTCAGTTTAGATAATTTTATGACCATTCCTAGAATAACAATATTCATGATATTCTATACCAGCAATGATGATAATAATATAACCCTTATTATTCATTTACTAGGGTTTGGTTCTTTGTTCTCAGGATGATGTCAAGCGATGGTGTGGTAGCTTATTTTAATGTTGTGTGATGTAAGCATATATATATATATATATATATATATATATATATATATATATATATATATATATATATATATATATATATATATATACATATATATATGTATGTATGTATATATATACATATATATATATATATATATATATATATATATATATATATATATATATATATATATATATATGTGTGTGTGTGTGTGTGTGTGTCTGTTTGTGTGTGTGTGTATGTGCGTGCGCGCGCGCGCGTGTGTGTGAGTGTGTGTGTGTGTGTGTGTGTGCGTGTGTGTGTCTATAGATAGATAGATAGATAGATTGATTGACAGATAGATACATACATACATACGTAAACATGTATTTCTCTATCTATTTATGAAACTCACTAACTTTACACCTGTTCCCTTCCTTCCCTCTCTCCCATCCGTTGACTCGATCTGAGCTTGGTCCTTACCCAACGCAGTGCCCAGCTACGTCAGTAACCGCCAGGTGACAGTGGAAGCTCACGAGCTTGGGCGGGGCTTTATATATATATATATATATATATATATATATATATATATATATATATATATATATATATATACATATGTAGCAGCAGTTTTTCTCCGCAGCTCCTGCATTATCGCGCTTGGCCCTGATTGGCCGGATCAGAACGTCGGAAACGCCTCTTAATCCCGAGCTAACGGCGGCCGTACGCTATCACTCCGTCCGACTTCGTGTCATAAGAGATCCTGTGCTGGGAAAAGATGGCAGAACACCCCGATGACACACACTAGCAACACCGGGATCAGACTACAACTTCTGGCTGCTATTCTCCTTTACTCACTCAAATAAAGCCACTAAAACCAATTGGTAGTTTCACTTAAACTATATTGGTGACCCACGAGTGACAGAATTTTGAATCAAGGACACCAGCTTCAGCCTCCCTCCCTACTTCCCCTCCAACCCGCATCTTCGGTTGGCCCAGATAGAGGCTGTTTTCTACGTCCATTGCATATCCAGTTTCACCACCAAATACAGGCATCTTGCTCGTGGCCTCCGTCCGAAAGTTGCTGTGCTTCTACAATACATCATCCTTGACGCAGACCGAAACACATATGACGAACTGAAGGAGGCCTAAGATGCCATGTAGATCCAGTCTATCATCACCTCTCAAGGGCTGCACGGCCGCACTCCATCCCAGTTCCTTCAACACATGCAGTCCCTCCTCCAGCGCACGGCATTGGGCGTCTCACCATCTTTCTTCCCTCCCTCACGTCCCCCGCGGATACGCACAGCACTGTCAACGCTCAACAGTCATTGCCAGTTTTCGCGGGGTTTTGACTTTCAATGCTCTGAGAGCTTCACCAAGCTTTGAAGTGAGTATATCGTGGTCAAATTGTGATGGTCTTTGGTTGAGGTAGATTGGGACTCCTGCGCATTTTTTTCGAATTTTGCGCATGCGCAATAATGTCAAACTTGAGTGACCTCGCAAACGACCTGTCAATCAAAGGCCTCATTACCACCCCCTATAACGACCATCAACGCACCATCTTGCTTGCCTATCTGAAGTCTAACTGATTTTGAATTTACAATGGCTGCGCACATGAATATTAACCATTCTAAGGAATTAGATAATGGAAACATCGTTTCGCTCATCCAAGACTTAATGGATGCTCAAAAATTCTCAGACGGGGAGATCAGAGACATGAAAGTACATCTCAGCATAATAAAAGAGGAAAACAAGGCACTTCGTACTGAACTAACACGTTCAACCTCAGACATTGTCAACACTATGCGGGAATTAAAAAAAACGAACGATCGCCTACGATATCTTGACGACCAGAGTAGGAGAAACAACCTAAGATTTAGTGGTATTCCCGAAGATCGGAATGAGAACTGGGAACAAGCACATTTCAAGATAAAGAAAATAGTGAGAGAGCAACTTGGAATAACCCCAGAAATGGAGAGGGTTCACCGAGTGGGAGAAAGCAAAGCCCAGCAAAACAAGCCTTGAGACATAGTGGCGAGATTCTCCTGCTACCAAGACAGAAAATGTTTTTCAAAACAAACGCATGCTGCGGGGAACAAACATTTACTTAAATGAGGATCTATGCCTGCATATAATAGATATCCGACGCCAACAACTACCACGACTACGTGAAGCAAGGGAGAGAGGCCAGATTGCTTATTTTAATTACACCAAACTTGTAATAAAGGATCGGCCCTCCGCACATCACCACGGACGCGCCCATCGGACCCTACAACCCGTGGCTCCAACACGGCCTGCCGCGCCCGCCCCCTCGGTGTCCTCGCTGGCCGAATATCCCATGCCGCCTCACCACCACCCTGTCGGCGCCCAGAATATTCCTACTGGTGCTCGTGATGATGATGCTTTTGCTGGTAAAGGTGCCGTTACTGCTGCTCGTGCTCTTGGTGCTGATGCCGTTGGTAATGATACTGTTCCACCTTGTACTACTATTACTACGAGTGCTGCTACTACTGCTGGCGCCCCTGGTACTGCTACTACTGCTAATGCCCCTGATGCTAGTGCTTCTGCTGGCGTCTCTGGTGCTTCTACTACTGCCCCTGGTACTGATGTTACTGCTACTGCCCCTGGTGCTGGTGCTTCGGCTGTCGCCTCTTGTACTGGTGCTTCGGCTGGCGCTTCTTGTACTGCAGCTACTGCTACTGCCTCTGGTGCTGATGTTACTGCTGGCGCTACTGTTGGTTCCTCTGGAGCTGCTACTACTGCTGGTACCCCTGCCGGTGCCCTTGATGCTAAGCGTGCTGCTAGTTCCTCTTGTGCTGGTACTATTACTGGTACCCCTGGTACTGGTTCCCTCAGTGCTGCAGCTACAACTGATGCCCCTGGTGCTGGCTCCCCTGCTGCAGGTACTTCTACTGGTGCCCTTAGTGCTGGTCCCCCTGGTACAGGTACTACTGCTGGCGCCACGAGAGCTGGTTCCCCTGGCACTGCTACTTCTGCCGGAGCACCTAGTACTGGTGTTCGGCCAAAGCAGGGGAAGAATCCCAAGCCCGGCTCCAGCAACCCCCATCAAGTCGTAAGACATCAGGTCATGAGGGAAACGCGACAGGCTCATAAGAAAATACCCGCAGCCATCAAAAAAGGTATTTAAACCATAATCTTAGTGTCACATGTTGTAGCACATACCTTTCTGCATTCTGAATGTATAACTTTCCATTTAGCGCTTTAGAACATGAAGAGTTTGTACAATGTATTTTTTCTGAAGATAAGAACTCTTGCTTATGTATAGACAATTTATTATTAGAGAAACATTTTACTCAGTTTCAGATAACTCTGATAGCCATGAGAGACACAATGATCTAAATCACTTTCTGAAAAGCAACTTGGATATTCCGCCTAGCAAATATCACTTGCCTGATGCCTTAGGCCATTTTCTAACCGACGTCCCTGAAAAATCCCTTAAAATTATGTGTTTCAATATCAATAGCTTGCCACCTAAACTCGAAGAGTTTCAAACAGAGTGCAAAGCTTTTTTCGAGTGCAATTTTGATATTTTAGGTTTTTGTGAAACAAATTTAGACGATAGTATTCTAAGCTTTTATAATCTTAACAATTATGTAAATTATTCTAACCATATTTCACGAAATAGAGGTGGTGTCTGTATCTATGTTTCAGCAAAACACTCGTCAAAATACAGGCCTGATATCACAATGACTCTACCACATACAAACTATTTTCGTAGAAGTTAAGATGCAAGTAAACAAGGTATTAGTTGGATGCATATACCGACCACCACATAGTAGCCCATATGATTTTCTGAACAGTTTATCTGAGGTACTAAACACCATCCAACGAGAGAAGTCGACTTCGTACCTGATTGGTGACTTTAACATAGATCTCTTGAAACATGCACATTCCAAAGATGCTGTGGACCTCATATCACTCTTTCACAGCCACTTCCATTACTGCACCATAACATACCCTACAAGAGTAACCACAAACACAGCCACACTTTTAGACCAAATATGGACAAATGATATCAGGCACAATTTGACGAATGGCATTGTTTATTCTTCAGTATCTGATCACTTCCCAGTCTTTTCTTGTTTTCAATCCAGAGATTCTCCCAAAACACCTAACACTACAGTCATGGTACCCAGAGATTTCTGAGTGCTGCCTCTCTCTCTCTCTCTCGCCCTCTCTCTCTCTCTCTCTCTCTCTCTCTCTCTCGCCCTCTCTCTCTCTCTCTCTCGCCCTCTCTCTCACTCGCCTTCTCTCTCTCTCTCTCTCGCCTTCTCTCTCTGTCTCTCTCTTGCCCTCTCACTCTCTCTCTATCTCTCTCTCTCACTTTCTCTCTTTTTATCTCTCTCACTCTCTCTCTATCTATCTCACTCTCTCTCTCTCTACCCCCCCCCCTCTCTCTCTCTCTCTCTCCCCCTCTCTCTCTCTCTCTCTCTCTTATTCTGTATCTCGCGTCCTCTCTCTTATACACACTCTCGCTTTCTCTCTATCTCTATCTTTCGCCCTCTCTCTCTCGCCCTCTCTCTCTCTCTCTCTCGCCGTCTCCCTCTCTCTCACCCACTCCTTTACAGGCAGTAAGTCCTGATGTATTAAATTCTTATTTTGCCAACGGTGGAGAAGCTCTAGCGAGCAAACTAGCAACGTCGGAAGCCAGTCACTTACATTATCTAGACAACCCAATGTATTTTCCCCTAGACTCTATACAGAATCTGAAATGTGTAACATTGTCAGAGAGTCTCGAGACAGCTTTGCTGGAAACGATGACATTCCAATGTCTATTATAAAAAAATCTCTGCCTCATATAATTCAGGCACTTACATATTTTTGTAATCGCTCTCTGCAGACAGGTATGTTTCCATCATGTTTAAAAATAGCAAGAATTGTTCCCACACATAAAGGTGGATCACTTGATGAACCAAAATGTTATCGTCCTGTATCCGTTCTCTCAGCCTTTGGCAAAATTTTCGAAACCATGATGTATAATAGAATGATTGAATTCTGTAACTACCACAATGTATTATCAAATTTCCAGTTTGGTTTTAGAGCTCAGCGATCATCAGAATCAGCATTGCAGTGCTTTACAAATGATGTTCTTAGAGCCTTTGATGACAATGAATTCCTGATTAGTGTATTTCTAGATTTATCTAAAGCCTTCGATACTGTAAATCACCAAATTCTTATAGACAAACTACACTATTATGGTTTTCGTGGTCCTTCCCTCCGAGTTATCTCTCAAACAGAATGCAATATGTATCAATAAATGGACAATCTTCAATAATGCTGCCAGTAAACTATGGAGTCCCTCAAGGGTCAGTCCTTGGGCCACTGCTCTTCAATATGTATATAAATGACATGCCAAGATCATCTTCCGCCTTAAACTATGTCTTATTTGCGGATGATTATAACATATATATCAGTGACAGAGAACAAAGAACTTGTGAACATTAATACTTGGCTAACCGCAAACAAACTTACCATTAACCCTAGTAAAACTCATTATATAAAGTTTAACAGACAAATATTATATACGTATCCACTTCCCCAGATCACTATTAATAATAGTACCATAGATGAGGAAGACCAAACAAAATTTCTAAGTGTTATTGTAAATAAACACTTATACTGGCACAGTCATATCCAATATGTACGTAGTAAAATAGCCAAAATATACGGCATACTATATTTTACACGTAACCACTTAAACAGAGAGGCTATGCTAACATTATACTATTCCTTAGTTTATTCAAAGCTAACTTACTGCTTGACAGTATGGGGCGGAGCTAGCAGTACATCATTAAATCCTCTAGTAGTCTTGCAGAAGAAAGTTATAAGAAATATCATGGGACTGAAGACCACAGATCATACCAACGAATCGTTTGTCAATTTAAAATGTACTAAAATTCAATGACATTTACACTTTCGTATGCTCCGTATATACTTATAAATGTTTTCACAACTTAACTTCATCTCCAAACTATTTTTGTAATAGCACAAACAATGTTTACTCCAGAAGAGACAACTTCAGACTCTGCCTTCCTCTAGTCTCATCTTTTCAATCACAGAGCCATATTAGATATCGCAGTGCCGTTAATTTCAATGGAATTCCCCCTGAAATAAGATAAAAACCTACCCTTGACAACTTTAAAAGGAGTCTGAAATCTTATCTAACTAACAGCTACACTGCATAAAGAAAGTAAAATGAACAGATTAATAATGAGTATTCTACTTTGTTTTGTGCTAGTTAGTCACAGTTCATTATCCTGTTATAAATGTCCAACTGTATATCTGTATATTAAGGTGCAACGCGTCACCAAAAAAGCTTGGTCAGAACTAAAACAATGTATATGACTGTATCCGAATACTTTTTGACCAAATAAACTATTTCAATTTCAATTTCTCTCTCTCTCTCGCCTTCTCTCTCTCTCTCTCTCTATCTATCTCGCCCTCTCTCTCTCTCTCTCGCCCTTTCTCTCACTTCCTCCCTTCCTCCCTCCCTCTCTCCCTCTCTTTCTCCCTCCCTCCTTCCCTTGCTCCCTCCCTCCTTCCCTTGCTCCCTCCCTCTCTCCCTTGCTCCCTCCTTACCTCCCTCCCTTGCTCCCTTCCTCTCTCCCTCCCTCCCTCCCTCCCTCTCTCGCTCCCTCCCTTCCTCCCTCCCTCGCTACCTTCCTCCCTCGCTCCCTCCTTTCCTCCCTCCCTCGCTCCCTTCCTCCCACCCTAGCTCCCTTTTCGCCCTCCATCCCTCGCTCCCTCCCTTCCTCCCTCCCTCTCTCCCTTCCTCCCTCCCTCGCTCCCTCCCTTCCTCCCTCCCTTGCTCCCTCCCTTCCTCCCTCCCTTGCTCCCTTCCTCCCTCTCTCCCTTCCTCCCTCCCTCCCTCCCTCCCTCCCTCCCTCCCTCCCTCCCTCCCTCCCTCCCTCCCTCCCTCCCTCCCTCCCTCCCTCCCTCCCTCCCTCCCTTCCTCTCTTCCTCCCTCCCTCTCTCCCTTCCTCCCTCCCTCGCTCCCTCCCTTTCTCCCTCCCTCCCTCCCTCCCTCCCTCCCTCCCTCCCTCCCTCCCTTCCTCCCTCCTCGCTCCCTCCCCCTTTCTCCCTCCCTCCCCCTCCCTCCCTCCCTCCCTCTCCCTTCCTCCCTCCCTCCCTCCCTCCCTCCCTCCCTCCCTCCCTCCCTTCCTCCCTCCCTCGCTCCCTCCCTCCCTCCCTCCCTCCCTCCCTCCCTCCCTCCCTCCCTCCCTCCCTCCCTCCCTCCCTCCCTCCCTCCCTCCCTCCCTCCCTCCCTCTCTCCCTCCCTCCCTCCCTCCCTCCCTCCCTCCCTCCCTCCCTCCCTCCCTCGCTCCCTCCCTCCCTTGCTCCCTTCCTCCCTCCCTCCCTCCCTCCCTCCCACCCTTCCCCCACTACGTAACACAAATATTCTCAAGCTGTATCATAAGTAAACAGAGAATGATTCACCCTCTTGGCATGTTAATAGAATGAGTTACTCGAACGGAAAAAAATGTAAAGAAAAACAAATTTGTAAATGAAGGAAGCGTTCATGGAGTATTTTTAGACGCACTTAAGACGCCTTCCTCTCGAGACGAAACCGTTTTCTTTGTTCCGTGTGAAAGAAAATGAAAGAGGGGTGACTACTATATTTGTAAAGATACTGGTGTTTTGTCCATAGTATCAAGCAGTAGTTAATATTTGTTTATATCTATAGGTAGGAAGGTAGACAGATAGAGGTAAATGAGTAGAATGATAGGTAGATAGATTTAATGATTGATAGAGAGATTAAATGCGATTAAAGGATTTTCAACAGGGGGTGGAGTCGTTTGAAAAAGCGAGCAACTTTTTCATGGTAACGTGTGTATATGTGTATACACACACACATACACACACACACACACATACATACATACATATATATATATATATATATATATATATATATATATATATATATATATATATATATATATATATATATATATATATATTATCATTATTATCATATACATATATATATACATCTATATATACATATATATATTACATATGTCTAAATATATATGTACATTTATCTATTTATCTATCTATATAAATGAAAAGAAAAAAAAATGGTTAACTGCATCATCTGAACATTGACAAAATCAACAATAATAAAGAAAAAAAAATCTGAAACCGTACCTGGTTGTTGACAAGGGAAGGCTCTCGTATCCCAAGAACGAGAAGATGATGCGAGCCATCTTGTACGGGTCTTCGCAGAGGTCCTCGTATCGCACTGTCATGTACCTGCGTAGGAGGAGGTGCGGTGTTGGTTATATCATCTTGTTGGTATTTCTCTTTATCTCTGTCTCTCACTCTCTCTCTCTCTCTTCTCTTCTCTTTTCTCTCTCACTTCTGTCTTATATCTTTCTCTCTATCTCTTCTGTCTTATCTCTCTCTCTTCTCACTTCTCTCTCTCTCTTCCTCTTCTGTATTATCTCTCTCTCTATCTATCTATCTTTTCCCATTCTATCTCTCTCTCTCTCTCTCTGTCTCTGTCTCTGTCTCTGTCTCTGTCTCTGTCTCTGTCTCTTATATATACATATGTATACATATGCACGCACACACGTATATGTCTATATATACATCTCTCTCTCTCTCTCTCTCTCTCTCTCTCTCTCTCTATATATATATATATATATATATATATATATATATATATATATATATATATATATATATATATATTTATATATGGAATGAAATCCTAGACAAGATTTTGACGTAACCCACGGTCGGATTCGATCCAGCTCGAAGGCGTCTACACACCTCGCCTCATGGGCGTTCAAAACAGACGGACGTCACGAATGACGTGTTAACCCATCTGCCGACACCATCTTGGAGGGGGTGATGACGATGCCATCCTCATTTCGCAATTGGCAGTTAAAAATTATCTAGATATGACTGGTCGTTTTTTGCGACGATCTGCCTGACACGGACACCATCTTATATGACACACAATGACAATCTTTATGACACACAACTCGACGAAGGCTTTCCAACGAGCCCAAGGAAAACTCTCTAGCTGAATCAGGGCCGGAGAAATAGTGAATGGATAATTATCCATGAATGTCTACTACTATGTTCTTCCATGAATCACATTTTTTTGTTTTTGTATAGGGTCCTTTTGGGGCCCCTTTCGATTGGGGGTTTCTATCGAGGCAGGGGGCCCTTGACAGGAGCCAAATATGCTTATATACCTCTACACACACACACACACACACACACACACACAC
>BOPN01001551.1:137500-145000 GCA_017312705.2 Penaeus japonicus
ATGTTTTGTTGTTATTGTTTTTATTGCTTTCATCGCCTTTAATATCATTAATATGATTATCACAGCTATTGATATTACACATATTCAATCTTTCGCTCTTTTTTCCTGTATTTCCTTATTCCTCCTTTTCTTTTTCATATGCATTCTCTTTTCATTTGTTTCTTTTTGCGTCTGTTGTCGATTCTTTCCATTCTATTCTTTCTCTTCTTCCTTTTCCTTATTTTCTATTCTTCTTCCTTCTTTTTTTCCTCCTATATTTCATCTTGTTTCTCCTCTTCTTCCTCTTTTTCCTGCTCTTGTTCCTCCTCTTCCTCCTTCCTCTTCCGCTCCCTCTTCTTCCTTCTTTTCTTTTTCCCCTTCTTCCTCTTCATTTCCTTCTCTTGTACCTCCTCTTGTTCCTCCTCTTCCTCTTCCTGCTCCTTTCCCCCTCCTCTTCCTCTTTCCCCTGCCTCTCCCGCTTCCTTCTTTTTTTCTCCTTGAAGAAATAAGCTCAGGAGACGGACAGTCCCTTCTCGTCTCTATCGACGTGGAAAGTGTTTGTCACAAAATCCGTTTCTTTGATCATGGCTGGTTCCACTCCCGTGCTGCCGAATCCCTTTTATGGTGCAATCTGATCCCATCTTTATAGGATCTAATGCGACGAATAGTAATCCTTTTGTCATTCGTCTTGCTTGAGGCTGTTCCGAAGTGAAACCTGAGCATATATCGTGGGATGATTCGAAAGACAATCTTAATTTGTCTTGCTCACTTACGCCCCGAGCGTGAAGAAACGACAGATTCGTTACCACTCGCTTCAATCACATTAGCTTTTTATTTGCATAATCCTCTCTCTCTCCCTCTTTGCGCCTTAAGAGGAACGTCTCAGATCTCCTCTTTACACAAACACTCTTTCGGGATCTCTAATTAACGAAACCATTTTGCGGACCGCGTCTTATTAACTAGCCCGACCAGCATCATCATCGTACCTTTGATAATTTAATAGCATGGCTGTGTGATTATGCTTTCATTTCCAATATGAGATTTCATGGGCCCTTTCGTGTAACTTATGAGCGTATTTCAGAATCCCATTTTCATAGTTTCTCATTACATTTAATGTTCTTTTTTTCTCCAGACAAAATTACCAGCTAATCCAATCATAATTGTAATAGAATCTCCATATGAAATGAGTCCGTGTACATTGTAAAATGGTGTCTGTGATGTAGGGTTCATTTGTACGAGAAAAGAATACTTTTGTTTTCATAAGCGCATGCAATTGCTTTGTGTAAGTGCGTGAGTTCGAGAGAAAGGGAGAGAGAAAATAGAGAGTGAGAGCGAGGGTATAGAGGGTTGGAGAGAGGAAGAAAATAATTCAGTGAAATGGAGAAAGAGATAGGAGAATTGGCGAAAGAGAGTGAATGAGTAAGCGGAAGACAAAGACAGACAAATAGACAGACAGAAAAGAAGGAAAATGAGATGAAGATGGAGAGAAAGCGAGAAGCAAGGCGACACCACATGAACACGCAAGAGAAACACCCCGGCATGCCCCGTATACAGGGCGTTGCAGCATAAACGAGTCCCATGCTAACCATTACCTCTATAATAAGGCTCTCCTCAACCTAGCCTTTATTACAGCATGAGAAAAAGATCTCCTTCACCCGAGACAAGACTTTTTATTATGCCTTTTCTTCGTTTACCCATGAATAATCACTGTCGCCCTTTTGTAGAATGGATGTTGAATTATGCAGTCACTTAGATTGTTCATATATATATATATACATAAATACATATATATGTATATGTATATATGTATATATGTATATATATGCGTGTGTAGGTTTATGTATATGTATAAATACATATGTATATATATATATATATGTATATATGTGAGTGTGTGTACATATGTGTACATTTATAAATATATATGATATATATAAATACATATATACATATATATGTATTTATATATGTATATATGTGTATACATATATTTATACATACATATATAAATATACATGTTTATATATATACATATATATATACATATATATGAATATATATATACATATATATACATATATACATATATATAAACACATATGTATATGTATTATATATATATATGTGTGCATATATGTGTGTATGTAAATAAATAGATAGATATATATGTATATATGTGTGCGTGAGTGTGGGTGTGTATATACGTATATGTAAATATATATATATATTTATATAAGTACATACATACATATATGTGTATATGTATATGTGTATATATAAGTGTGTGTGTGTGTGTGTTTGTCCATATGCATACGCATATATATATATATATATATATATATATATATATATATATATATATATATATATATATATATAAATGTATATATATATATATATATATATATATATATATATATATATATATATATATATATATATAAATGTATATAGATAGATAGATAGATAGATAGATAGATAGATAGATAGATAGATAGATAGATAGATAAATAAATGAATATATATATATATATATATATATATATATATATATATATATGAATCACAAAAAACACAAACACGGTAACGTGCACATAACAGAATAATAAAACACTGCCACTTTCAGTTAGTGGCAGTGTTTTATTATATATATATATATATATATATATATATATATATATATATATATATATATATATATCCATATATGATGTGCATAAATAGGTGTGCGTGTGTGAATATGTTTGTGTATGTATGAGTGCATTTACATATAGTATACAATTTTGTTTGTACACTTGACTCTCTTGCCTCTCTCATATGCATACACTTTCTCTGGTTTTGGACAGTCTGACGACCACGTAACTTTCCAGTCGGCTTTTGTCTTTTTTCTTTCGTAGTTGTGAATCAAGCTTCCAAACTGAATGAATTTCAACACTCAAGGAAATAAGGAAATTAACAGAAAAGAAGAAACGCAAGTACAGAATGTATATCGACATGAAAAATCGTTTGAAATCGGAAATTAGGTAGTAGTGATCACATTAACACAACGGCAAATGATTTTTTCCAAAAACACTTGGTGCTTTTCATTATACTGCAGGTCCGGAAATTTCTTGTGCGTTGTACCCAGAGAAGGAAAAGATAGCTTCTCCTTTTTCCACGTCTTCTGCTCTTCTTTTTCGCCTTCTCTAGTACCAAAAAATCTTTCGGAAGGAATAATAGTTTTTTCTTATTGTCTTTGGCTTCTCAAACATCAAAGAATTTTACTCTATTAAAGGACTTCTACTTCTTATAGACTTCTGGACCATAATCGTCCTCGCTGTGAGAGAGAAGATCAAAGGGGGAAAAAAGAATACAAATATGAATAAGGAGAAGGAGCCAGAAATTCTTAAAAGGAAAAAAGAGGAAGAGACGGTGTAAAAGTTTCTTGACGTCGAAATGGAAAAACAACGCGTTGGTGACTGGGGACTCTCCCTGGATTGTA
This sequence comes from Penaeus japonicus, assembly GCA_017312705.2. NCBI lineage: Eukaryota > Metazoa > Arthropoda > Malacostraca > Decapoda > Penaeidae > Penaeus > Penaeus japonicus. The sequence continues at coordinate 140,961 of BOPN01001551.1, forward strand.
CACAGGCAAACATTCTTACACACACACACTCACACACACACATTCACACTCACGCTCACACTCACACATACACATAAACATAAATATATAGATAAATGCACGCACACAGAAATGAACATGGACGTACACATATAAAGACACACTATATTGATATAAAGATAGACTGTCATATATAGAGAAAGAGAGAGAGAGAGAGAGGGTAGGAAATAGAGGAAAAAAACAATGTTTATCTTTCCTTGAAAAAATAAAATATATGAACTATATATAAACACTCAATCCTTCTATATACAACACAACACATCGGATTTACGCTTCGCATCCGGTCCACACATTCCTTTCTCTTTTAGTGTAAGATAAAACATATGAAATTCTCCCTCTGCCTTTCTCCTCGGGTCCAGCACCTGTTGTTTTCTTCAACCCCCCACCCCCCACCCCAAACCCCCGAACCCCCTCCACCCCCCACAATCACCCTCGGTTTCCTGATTTACTGTTGTAAATGCTAAAAGAAAGAACGTGTGAAATACGTTGGTCGTAAATGAGTGTACTCGGTATGAAATTAATAATACAATGCGTAGCCTGCTAATGCGTAGATTTATGACGTGTGTACAGCTTTTAAACCGTGGCTGTTTATATCTCGTGATTGTGAAGTGAATGCATTTGGAAAAGTAACATTCTGAAGAAAGGTGATAAAGAATGTTAATAGTAATAATCTTCACAATGATACTAAACATGAGAAAAATATAGAAATGGTTATGATAATGATATATATTACAATGATAATAATGATATAAATAATAATCAATGATGATAACAGCAATAATAACGATGATAATCATGTCGATAATGAAAAAATAGTAATAACAATGACAATGATAGTAATAATGATAATGATAATAACAATAGTAATAATTATAACAAAAACAACAAAGATCATAATGATAATAGTAACAATTATCCTTTTTATTATTAGTAGTATCATCATTATCAGTATCATTATCACCATCATTCTGATAAAATAATAATTAGTAATAATGATAATAATAAAAATGACAATGACTTAAGAATGATATCAACGATGATACTAACAACGACGATTAGAATGATAGTAACGATAGTGATTGCAGTCATAATATTAACACAAATAACAACAAGAATGATAAAAAAATAATATAAAAACAGTAATGAAAAAAGAAAGTCTGTGAACTCGAAAGGAAAAATTTAATGGCAAGCAAAACTTGGTCGCTTATTCCTTCCCGGTCCCGCGAGTCGACTCTGAAAATCTTCCGAGTTCTTCAAGGAATGTGTGGCAGACTGTCACTATTCCGGGCCGTTCTGTGACCGTGGAAGGAGCTCCGCAAGTTTTATGAATGGAAGAATTGCCGTCGCGACTTAGTCCAACTTTTCTGAACCTCTGTTTTACATTATATCACTGGTGACTCAGTTCGTGTGGGTTTGGATCTGTGTGAGTGTGAGTGTGCATGTGCCTGTGTGTGTGTGTGTGTGTGTGTGTGTGTGTGTGTGTGTGTGTGTGTGTGTGTGTGTGTGTGTGTGTGTGTGTGTGTGTGTGTGTGTGTGTGTGTGTGTGTGTGTGTGTGTGTGTGTGTGAGAGAGAGAGAGAGAGAGAGAGAGAGAGAGAGAGAGAGAGAGAGAGAGAGAGAGAGAGAGAGAGAGAGAGAGAGAGAGAGAGAGAGAGAAGCGTGCATGTGTCTCTGTGTAGGAACAATAAAAAAATATCAATGTATCTTTTCCGAGCCTCCCAACACAGCCGAGAGACCCACCAGTGCGCCTTGGTCTTGCCCCAGTCATCGCCGCTATACCTCTTTCGCATTCCCTCCCTTTAATTCCCTTTGATACATCCCCATGCACTCGCTATAAATATTTGATCTCGCGCGTATTTACTTACCGCTCAGTTCGGCAGACATGTAATTCCAGGATAACGCCAGAGGGTATTGTTCATCCGATCAAGCATTAAAGCTGTCCTATCAGTAACCGCCTCGCTTAACCGTAAGAAAGAAAGCGCATGTGAGTGTGTGTCCATGTAAGGCTGTGCTTGCGTCTTTTTCAAGCATGCAGATATAAACGCAAATATATATGAGTATAGGAATATTCTATGAATGGGTGCACACACACACACACACACACACACACACACACACACACACACACACACACACACACACACACACACACACACACACACACATATATATATATATTTAATCCGAGTGCCACCAACGAAGTTTATCGGTGCCACCACACATGGTAAATAATATGTGAACTTGAACTTTACTCACTATTTTATAGTAACGAAGCCACCACTCAGGTTTGTTTTTTATGAGGAACCTCTGAGGAAAACCTTTAGTAATTATGAGAAAAAAATGAAATAAAAACAATGGTAGTGTGGCTGTTGGTCTTTAACGTGATAATAACTGTGTGGTGTGGCTGTGTTCTTATGGTGTGTGCGCTGTGATAAAGAAAATGACGATCTCCTGATTAAAAGAGACACATGACGAAAATAATGCTGATAGCTTTTAATTAACCATGATCTTATGGTTGGGTCTACTAATTTTCATCTTATCGTTAGTGTTTATCGAATTATCCTAATGGGATTTACTGTTAGTTTTGTTTCTTTGCTCTTTTCTTACTACCAACCCCTGATCGCATTTTTTTTTTTTTTTTTATTCTTCCCCCATTTACTCTTATTTCCTTTGCTAAATGAAATTTATTGTTAGGCTCACTTTATTCCCGATATCTCCTCTCCTTATTCGATAAAACCAGTTGGGACCATTGATATTAATGACCTGGCCGTCAGCCCTCATGACACATAATACAAACAAAAATTATAACCATAGGCCGTAGATCTTACCTCCCCATCCTTTACTGTTAATAATTTGCTCTTCTAATTCTCTAAGTTCTGACCGGACATTGACCTGTGACTGTGGGGTTGTCTCCTACGGCGAACCATGACCTTAATCACTTTCACTTAACACGAAAATAAAACGATTGGAGGCAAGGCCTAGAGAAATGGCCGTCCCTGGCCAATGACTCTACGAAAGGAGAGTCCCGATGAGGAAGCGGTTAAATCCAGGGAAGCAAAAGTGTGGTCCCCGTTTCCCTTTCCTTGTTTGCTCGACCGCGCAATTTGAATTATCAGAGGCTCTTTCAGATTATTATTTTACTTTACTTGAAGAATTATTAAAGCTATACTTTGGTGTACTCAAATTGGATTTATTACTAATAATATCGTGTATGCGACTCAGTAAGGTTGGTATTTCATGATGATTTAAAGTGACCGTGAGTATAACACATTTAAACGTTTAAGATATATTTCCGATAACAACCGATCCGGACACACACACACACATAAACACACACACACACACACACACACACACAAACACACACACACACAAACACACACACACACACACACAAACACACACACACACAAACTAATACATACACAATCATATACAAAATTTCCCAGACAAACCCCTGCATAAAACGTTTTCTCTCACACACACGCACACACACAAGATCTACAAATACAAGTACGCACAGACACGCACACAAATGCACACACACACTTACACTACAAATCAAAATACTCAATCCCGCACGAACGAACACACCCACCTCCAATTCATCCATGATTCGTTGCAGTTCAAGATTCTGCAACTTGACAGGATCTGCAACGTCTTCCAACTGGAGGTCAAGACTCACTTGCACGAGGCCGGACTCCCCTGGAAATAACTTGAGAAAAACACGAGAACAATTAATTAATATCATTACCGAATTATCAGTTTCCCTTTTGAAATTGACCAAATCACAATTATAATCGGAAAAATGTAGCCAGAAAAATAAGCAGAAATTATCATTCACAAATTAATTTATTTATTCTTAATGCTCTCTCTTCCTGAAAACCAGACGCATATCTTTTCATTTATATATATATATATATATATATATATATATATATATATATATATGTATATATATATATATATATATATGTATGTGTGTGTGTGTGTGTGTGTATG
>BOPN01001551.1:155000-157500 GCA_017312705.2 Penaeus japonicus
CCGATAAGGCCTCCAAGGTGCTGCTCCTCGATAAGGCCTCCAGGGTGCTGTCTCCCGATAAGGCCTCCAAGGTGCTGTCTCCCGATAAGGCCTCCAAGGAGCTGTCTCCCGATAAGGCCTCCAAGGTGCTGTCTCCCGATAAGGTCTCCAAGGTGCTGTCTCTCGATAAGGCCTCCAGGGTGCTGTCTCCCGATAAGGCCTCCAAGGTGCTGTCTCTCGACAAGGCCTCCAAGGTGCTGGGTCTCCGATAAGGCCTCCAAGGTGCTGTCTCTCGATAAGGCCTCCAAGGTGCTGTCTCCCGATAAGGCCTCCAAGGTGCTGTCTCCCGATAAGGCTCCAAGGTGTTGGTCTCTCGATAAGGCCTCCAAGGTGCTGTCTCCCGATAAGGCCTCCAAGGTGCTGTTCCCTCGATAAGGCCTCCAAGGTGCTGTCTCCCGATAAGGCCTCCAAGGTGCTGTCTCTCGATAAGGCCTCCAAGGTGCTGTCTCCCGATAAGGCCTCCAAGGTGCTGTCTCTCGATAAGGCCTCCAAGGTGCTGTCTCCCGATAAGGCCTCCAAGATGCTGTCTCCCGATAAGGCCTCCAAGGTGCTGTCTCCCGATAAGGCCTCCAAGGTGCTGTCTCTCGATAAGGCCTCCAAGGTGCTGTCTCCCGATAAGGCCTCCAAGGAGCTGTCTCCCGATAAGGCCTCCAAGGTGCTGTCTCCCGATAAGGCCTCCAAGGTGCTGTCTCTCGATAAGGCCCAAGCTGTCTCCCCGATAAGGCCTCCAAGGAGCTGTCTCCCGATAAGGCCTCCAAGGTGCTGTCTCCCGATAAGGCCTCCAAGGTGCTGTCTCTCGATAAGGCCTCCAAGGTGCTGTCTCCCGATAAGGCCTCCAAGGAGCTGTCTCCCGATAAGGCCTCCAAGGTGCTGTCTCCCGATAAGGCCTCCAAGGAGCTGTCTCTCGATAAGGCCTCCAAGGTGCTGTCTCCCGATAAGGCCTCCAAGGTGCTGTCTCCCGATAAGGCCTCCAAGGTGCTGTCTCCCGATAAGGCCTCCAAGGTGCTGTCTCTCGACAAGGCCTCCAAGGTGCTGTCTCTCGATAAGGCCTCCAAGGTGCTGTCTCTCGATAAGGCCTCCAAGGTGCTGTCTCTCGATAAGGCCTCCAAGGTGCTGTCTCCCGATAAGGCCTCCAAGATGCTGTCTCCCGATAAGGCCTCCAAGGTGCTGTCTCTCGATAAGGCCTCCAAGGTGCTGTCTCTCGATAAGGCCTCCAAGGTGTTAACTTCTCGATAAGGCCTCCAAGGTGCTGTCTCCCGATAAGGCCTCCAAGGTGCTGTCTCCCGATAAGGCCTCCAAGGTGCCGTCTCCCCGATAAGGCCTCCAAGGTGCTGTCTCCCGATAAGGCCTCCAAGGTGCTGTCTCTCGATAAGGCCTCCAAGGTGCTGTCTCTCGATAAGGCCTCCAAGGTGCTGTCTCTCGATAAGGCCTCCAAGGTGCTGTCTCCCGATAAGGCCTCCAAGGTGCTGTCTCCCGATAAGGCCTCCAAGGTGCTGTCTCCCGATAAGGCCTCCAAGGTGCTGTCTCCCGATAAGGCCTCCAAGGTGCTGTCTCCCGATAAGGCCTCCAAGGTGCTGTCTCCCGATAAGGCCTCCAAGGAGCTGTCTCTCGATAAGGCCTCCAAGGTGCTGTCTCCCGATAAGGCCTCCAAGGTGCTGTCTCCCGATAAGGCCTCCAAGGAGCTGTCTCCCGATAAGGCCTCCAAGGTGCTGTCTCTCGATAAGGCCTCCAGGGTGCTGTCTCTCGATAAGGCCTCCAAGGTGCTGTCTCCCGATAAGGCCTCCAAGGAGCTGTCTCCCGATAAGGCCTCCAAGATGCTGTCTCCCGATAAGGCCTCCAAGGTGCTGTCTCTCGACAAGGCCTCCAAGGTGCTGTCTCCCGATAAGGCCTTCTAGGTGATTGTCCTACTCGAACATTTGGATTTTATGTTGTAGTTTCGAGAGCGAGATTTGGGGAATTAACTTTTTGACAGTTTTCCCTTAATTCGTCTTACGCCTGTCAATCAGCGTTTATGAGAATTAATGACCTCATCAGCTTTGATGAGGTCATTAATTCTTTGAACGCGTTGATAGATTGCTTCTACCAAAGACGCCCTAATATATATTCGCTTTCTTGTTCTCTCTTTCTTCCGTTTAACAAACCATACATAACATAACATAGCATATTCATTCCCCTCGTATCCCCTTACTGCTGACCTACGACCATCCTTCTCTCTTTGTCTTCTTCGCTGTCTTCCCTTCATCCTCCTAATTCCTCTTACTGCCATCCATTTCTTCACAAAGAAAGGAAAGAGAGAGAGAAAAAAAAATCACCTTTCTCATAAAGAAGAAAAAAGTCCCCTCATATTTCTCGTAATACAAGACTTTTGAAAAAGGAGAAAACGAGTCATTAAGGCTCTGTGTCTGGTGGGGATTTTTGTCTGACGAGGATCTGGGTCTGGCAGGGAGCGTCTGTGTCTGAA
>BOPN01001551.1:197500-207500 GCA_017312705.2 Penaeus japonicus
TGCTTGAAATTTATAGGCCTACCCATCCTGCCGCCAAGCGCAGTCAAGCATTCAGACGTTCAAGAATTTCCAAGAACAGTGTGTGAAAATACTAATTAAATTCCTAACTTAGTTTAATAAAATACTGTCGTTATTACTTTTACAACTACTGTTATCTTCATTACTATCATCATCATTATTATCATTGATGTTTATTACTATTACAGTGTCATTATTATTATCATTATTATCGTTCATGTCATATTTACTCTCATTATCATTATCATAATTTTTGTCAACATCTGTGATTATAATCATTATCATTATTATTGTTGTTTTTCATATTGTCATTATCATTAGTATCCTTATCACCATTATTACCATTATCATTTTGGTATCACTGCTTTTACTGTTGTTCACAACAGGGAAAAGGAAGAAGCACAAGTAAACAGGCGAAGTCGTTCGCAGGAAGCAGATCCTTCTTCGGGCTGGCAATGACCTGACGGAGGGCGGCGCTGTTTGGCCGCCTCCTAGAGGAGTTGCGTTGACAGATGCGTGGGTGTGTATGTGTGTGTGTGTGTGTGTGTGTGTGTGTATGTGTGTATGTGTGTGTGTGTGTGTGTGTGTATGTGTGTGTATATATATACATATCTATCTATCTATCTATATATATATATATATATATATATATATATATATATATATATATATATATATATATGTATATATATATATATATATATATATATATATATATATATATATATATATATATGTGTGTGTGTGTGTGTGTGTGTGTGTGTGTGTGTGTGTGTGCATACATATACATACATACACACACACACACACACATAAAAACCCTAATGGGTAACGAAGTAAGAATTTTCGTCCGGCGGAACTACTAGGTGGGCTACCTGAAAGTCCTCCTTGCCAGGCTTCTAGGTGTGGATCCCTGGCAGCAGCAGCTTCTGTGGCAGGGGAAGGTCCTTAAGGACTGCCTCTCCTTGGAAGATCATGGCATCGTGCGTCCGGTCACATTGATGCTGCTGGTTCATCTCCAAGCTGGTCCTATTGCCTATTGCTATGAAGAATATAATGCTGAGGCTGAGGATGAGGGTGAGGCTGAGGAGTGATCTGGGCTTCATTGCGAATTTGTGAGTTGAATATGATGTTTAGTGGAAATTATGGATTGAGTATATATTTATGTATACATATGTACATATACATATGTATATATATGTATATATATATATATATATATATATATATATATATATATATACATATATATATATATACATTTATATACTCACTTCGACATTTTCATGATCACATCATTATCTTTATAATCGTAATAACTATAAACTATGTAATTGTTTTCTCTTTAATCATCATTATTATAATTGTTATTATTACCATTACTATCATTATGACTAGTATCATTATTACTAATATAATCATCATCATATTCATTGTCATTATTAAAATTATCATTATTATCATTAGTATTATCATTAACATTGTTACCATCGTCACTAGAATCCGTAGCAGTAGTAATAGTATTAGCAGTAGTAGCCATTATCATCATCAATACTATTTTATCTCGTCATTATCCTTATTATCATTATCACTATTGTTGTTGTCATTATTATTATCAGTAACTAAAATTATTACTACTACTCCTATTATATTAGTTATTCTTATGTTCATCATCATCATTATCGTTATCTTTATCATTGTGATTATAAAAATAATCCTTATCATTAGTAGTAGGAGTATTGTTATTATCATTATCATCATTAATGTCATTATCAATATTGTTATCATTACTATTGTCATGATCATTATCATTAGCATAGTATTATTGTTATATTTTGATAATTATTGTTATCATAGTCCTTACTAATATTGATATTGACAAAAAAAAGATCATTTCAACGAGTATTATTATCAATCTTATTATCCTTATCATCAGTATTATTACCATTATCATTATCATTATACTATTTTTTTTATACTATAAATCATCAACCATCAGAATTGCTGTACAGTTCCATAGAAGGTTAATCAAGATATGTGTATCAGAAAGTGGGCGATTTATTTCATACATAGTACGAGGCAAATTTAAGTGCATTCAAAGTGCATAAAACACCAGAATTGTATGATTCATAGTATCTATGAAATACAAATGTAAAGGGTATCACCTGTTTGTTGCGATAGATATATAGATATGGTCTGAAACTGAATCCACAGAAAACACAATTCATTTTCATAGGCACCCGTCAAAATTTTGCTAAAATCCCCACAGATATAACTATAGAATTCGGAAGTTGCTACATTAAACCGAGCACCTCAGTCAAAAATCTAGGAGTATAGATAGACAGATACATGACTTTTGAAACACATATTGACTACATATACAGGAAAGTAATGGGCAACTTCACATACCTAAATCACATAAAAGACAAAATCCCTACAGAAACAAGAATCACTGTCCTACAGACACTAGCCCTTAGTATCATTAACTACTGCCTAAGCATCTGGGGTTCAACAAACATACAAATTTGACCACATATCACCACATATAAACAAATTAAAATGGTTAAAAATCCAACAAAAAATACAATCATGGCACAAGTACACTAATCCACAAAATTATACAAGGACATTATCCACATTGGCTCTTACCTACAAAAACAATATCCAGTTTAACAGGAGTCGAAATAAGACAAAAAACATCTCTGTATATCAAAAAGTCAAATACGAAAACAGGAGCAAGAAATGTGCAGATATGAGGACCGGTGATCTGGAACCATCTGCCACAACATCTTAGAAATATTTCTCACCTAAATACATTCAAAACAAAATTGAAAGAGCAACTGAATTATCAATGGCATCAGGCGCTTGAGCATCAAGCCAAACACAATATTTCATTTGTAATGTTAATATGTTGTCTATATTGGCCACACATGTACTTTATATTGTCTGTGTTAATACTGTGTTATTATACAATGCAAATGATATACATGTAAATAGAATAACCATTGTAATTAATGGAATAATGTATTTTGAATTTGAATTTAAACTCTCTCTCTATCTATCTATCTATCTATCTATCTATCTATCGATCTCTTTCTCTCTCTCACACACACACACACATATGTATATATATATATATATATATATATATATATATATATATATATATATATATATACATATATATATATATGTATGTATGAATGTATATATATAAATATGTGTGTGTTTGTCACACTTTATCGCGTGGCCATCCTTCTTCATTCGTATTCGCCTTCCTGGGGCTCTCCTGGCGGTCCCCCGCCGGCCTTCGCTCGCCGCTCCCCCGCCAGCAGGAGGAGAACAGTCACGGCAAACACAGTCAGCATCACGAACGGGGCGGCCAGGGCATCCAGGCCGATGGAAGCGACAGGTTGTACTTCGCACTCTGAGGGTACCTTGAATTCTTGCTTATGGCGCCTATGGATCAGGCCTGTGTTCGCCATCTTCATGAGACTGGGGAAAGAAGAGGAAAAATATTATCGGAAAACGGAATATGGCATTGAGGGTTATTGGTTAAAGATGATGTATAAGCTTATCAGTCAGCTTAGGAACTAAGTTAATTTCGTGACACAGGTAACGTCAGCAAGGGAGTTTGCTCTTTCTTACCGCCTATTAAAAACTTCCGTCAGGTAAAGATTCTTATTAAAAGCGTAAGACTGTCTTAGTCGCATGATCTTCTTCGGCAAATGAGTGAATGTGCAGTCAGTACCGACTTTCTGCAGATACGTGTTGTAAGTGACCATGATCATCACGTTGCTCTCTATGGCGACTCTCCTGAATCCTTCTTCATCAGAGGTCACAGGGTATGGGTCCCTCAGCTCTTTCCAAATGTTTGCGTACAGTTCATTCTTGGAATTCTGTGAGTTTGTAGATTATTGTTGTAGATCAGCTAATGGAGGACAAAGAGTCTAATCATCACAGCAATTTTAGATTTCACCATCACTACCATTGCTACAATTCATACTATGGTTATTGTTGCTTTAATGTTATAAGAATTGGGATTACTTTTGTCACCACGACCATCCTATCAGGAGCGCTTTAACCCTTTAAAACTAATACAATGAACTATACGAATCCTTTCCTTCCATCAGCCGCACAGCAGTGGACAGTTAGTTACCTGCATATACCTTTCCGGAATAGCGTGCTCCCCAAAGATGACTTTGTGTGTCCCGACCCGATAGACATCCTGCAGGTTGCGAAAGGGGAGGATCCAGGTGACGGAGTAGGCCGAGGTGAGCTGGGCGGTGTAGTAGTTGTACAGGAGTAAGGTGAAGAGGAACAGGGTCATCGTGATCACTCGGCCCGCCAGACTGCGCATGGTCTCATGGGCGCCTGTAGGTGGGATGGGAAAATGTGGACCGACGAACTGCATGATCTTTTCGATTAACTTATTCCATGCGCATCATCATCACCACCATTATTATCCTCGTTACCATTATAATGATCATGACCATGATAATGATAAAAATCACTATTATTATTATTTATATTACTATTATCATTACTAAAATTATCATAAACATTCTTATTATCAAAATTATTGATCATCACTATATCTAATATCATCATTATTGTCATTACCGTCATTATAAGTGTTATCATCAGTAGTTGTAATCATTGTATAACTTTTGTTGTTGTTGCTATTGTTATCATTATTATCATCTTTATTATTAACAGAATTGTTATTGTCATTACTATAATAATTATTGTAATTGTCCTTATCATTATCATCATAATCATTCATAATACTCTTATCATCATATTATTTTCCTTGCTATTATCATCTTTATCATTATCAATATTATCATCTTTGTTATTATCATCATTAGTATCATAACTATTATTATTATCATTGTCATTATTATAATCTATGATATCATCATGACTATCATCAATATCATTATCATTTCATCATTATCGCTATTACTGCCATTACCAGTAATGTTATTACTATCATTGACATTATCATTATTTTCATTATTATCGCAACAATTGTCATCATTATTACCATCATCATTATTTATTATCTTTATCATCATCATCACTTTTATTATTACTATCATTATCATTATGATTGTTATAATTATTATTATAATCATCCCTATCATCACCCTTATTACATTATAAATACAATAATTATCATCATCATCACCATCATCACCATACGTAATAACAGTATCACATTGATAACACTAGTAGTAGTAATAATAACACTAGTAGTCAAAGCAGACGTAATAGAGACAAAAAGGGTTATTATTGGTTTTAGGTTAGATTCGATCAGAAAATATTCCTCGTAAATAGAAAAAAGAGAAAGCATTATAAGCACCATTAGCATCACCATCGTCATCATCAACATCATAATCAAATAGAGAGAGATATAGAAAACGGAGCAGCGGGGAGACTGTGAAGTGAGAGACGAACCATGAAATAATAAGGCGAATGAGAAGCACTGCAGGAGATTGATAATAATTGTTAGTGATTGTTATTATTGGTGATGTTGGTGGTGATGATGATGATGGTGATGTGATGGTGATGATGGTGGTGATGATGATGGTGAGGGTGAGGAATATTTATTCGCGTGTGCAAGGATCAAACAAGTGGCTTTTTAGTGGGAAAAATCCGCATCCTCCTACCTTGTCCAGCGAGCGCGCCCAGAGTTCGCGTCATGGTCTCGAGTGAGGTGAGTTTGTCCTCCGAGGGCGCGAGAGAGGAGATCAGGGTCATCAGGGAGGCCATGACCCCCAGAATCGCCAGTGTTGCCAGACACACGTGGACAGAAACGCCAGGAATGAGGTTAGTCCATGAGAAAACTGTTCCCTTTTGCCTCCGCAGAACGAGGACAAAGCTGAAAGGAAAATAGGGGATTTTTTCTCCCACGGGCGGTGGATAGAGATGGAGGCATGGCCATTGGCTCCCCGAAGATCAGGCCACTCAGAATTTCCACGGGGAAACAAGAGCTGACCAACGGGAAGAAGGTGAGCTTCACAGAACTAACACCCGAAGACACGAGAGTCGAGGTGTTCCTTGGTTGTCTCGGACGCTCATGAACTGGGTGTGATCTCGTGACACCCCCTGGTCGTTGATGCTTCCCGCCCATAGATGGGAAAGACTCCGACCAGTTCTAGAAGCATTGAAGAGGGACCCCGTCAGCTCCTTCGATCTAGGTAACACGGCACTTCCAGCCTCAGAACTTACGTGGCAGAACCACGCCGGTGTTTCAAGTGCTAGCGGTTCTGGATCTACCAGGGCAACTGTAAGGCTAACCCCAATTACGGTATCTGCAACAGGCCTCGCAACACAGAAGTATGCCTCAAGACACACAAGAGGGGGGGGCGGCACAATGATACCACGCCTCAATCCCTTTCTCCTTGTACTATTGAATTCATAAACCAAGAGTTATCCGATAACTCGTGATCAGCCCACATTGGGTCTTTGGAATTCAGGGCAGTTACCACATATGATTTCACTTACCTGCACACGGCTAGAAGCTGCTTACCTGTCTTCCATAATGCTAACAGAAAAATCGACCTTCCCTAGTCTATCGCCCATCATCGTTAGAGGGGTGAGTGTGAAATCCGCCAAGCCTGTCGCCAGCTCGTCTTCTAATCCGTTCCAGGTGTGAGATTCATGACACGTATAGCTGCAGGAAAACAGGACGCACGGTAGACATACAGGGCAGTGGCCAAACAGTGTGAGAATGAAAGAACATGGACAGGATGGTAGATCACAAAGTTATGTCTAAGAAGAGCTAAAATAGTGGTTTATCTCTGTGCGTAAGAGTATATCAGTTTCACGCACATTGCAGAAGAAAGTTTGATATATCTCTTCATGGTCTGATTACTTTGAAAGTATGGCTGATTTAGAGAACCATTTCTTCAGATAGATGAGAGTGTTTTAAAATAGAATGCATTGATGGTGGATTTCTGCCTCATGATGTTTCCTGTTTCGAAGGGATTACTGTATTATTGGATGGTCTTCCTTGTAGGACTTGTATTGTACATAAAGTCACGATGAACATTAATTACTCCATAGAGTAAAAATTTGAGTGTTTCTATCTGGAAGAACGATACATAGACATGGAAAGAACCATGTGTGTGTGTGTGAATGTCAATGTGTGCGTGTGTGTGTGTGCGTGTGTGTGTGTGTTTGTGAGTGTGTGTGTGTGTGTGTGTGTGTGTGTGTGTGTGTGTGTGTGTGTGTGTGTGTGTGTGTGTGTGTGTGTGTGTGTGTGTGTGTGTGTGTGTGTGTGTGTGTGTGTGTGTGTGTGTGTGTGTGTGTGTGTGTGTGTGTGTGTGTGTGTGTGTGTGTGTGTGAAGCGAGAGAGAGAGAGAGTGATTCATGTTCACTAGATGTACCCTCGGTATATCTGGAGATATTACAAAAACTATTGCGCATTATGAACCGCGGGGTATTTCGAAATAAGCATGATTGAGGTTTCGAAGCAGCTAAGTATGTTAGTATGTGATGATGGAGATAATATTCAGAAAATGTTCAAAGGGACTCTGTGCTCTAAGGGTACAGTTAATTAATGTAAAGAATGAGTCTTCCGACATTACGGAAAGTATATAAAAGGAGCAAACGATCATTAATGTTATTAGAGGTTTCCAATGATAACCGGCTGAAAATTAAACAATATGAAAAATAGCAACCGGAATTCCATCAAGAATTAAAATTTTAAAAGGGCACGCAGACATCTTATAACTAATTTAGTATATCAATTTTTGCACTGAAATACAAGTAAGGTTCGGCGGAATCTAATAACATTCGGCATATTTTTTAATCATTATATACTCGGAAAGTTAAGCGAATAGAATTTCTAGGCATGTTAATCTAGTCTCCAGGGTAACTCAGTTTTAGTAAATATTCTGGACGTATATAGGGAGTAATCATTAGCTTCCATAATTCAGGTGAATATTTTATATATGCATAAAAAGTACTTATTGGATCTCACGTTTAGGTAACGCTTTCGAAAAGATGATTCCATGTATTCAACTTGAATGAGCGCCGATGAAAATGATCAAGGAGATGAAGAGATAGGCCTCTGAGTTTGTATTATATGATACAAATTAATCTTGCAGGATATCAAAGTGCTTCATTTTAGACGTACTAAAAATGTATTATGTAGATCAGTAAATCAAGCAAATATGTAGATATTTATACAGCTGGTATTTCCTGTATGTTTATGGATATAAAGAGATTATACAGCGGTAAATATTACTGTAGTATTGTTAGGACATCTTTAGGGCTGAAACGCGTTCCAGACTGAAGGAAGATTATAACATAGTCTTTGAAATAGGTTACTGAACATTACAGGCAAGTTGTTTCTTTTGTAAGCAGATGCCCCCTCACATATAAGGGCGATAAAAAAAACAAACGATGATGATTAGCTTGAGGCCATTAAACCTACTAAATAATAAATGAAATGAATAATTGATCGATTGAAATTATACCAACTAGACAAGTTATGACAGAGAATTGGAAATGAATTGGCCCATATTCCTTCTACAGATCACGACTGGAAAGGCCATAAAGTTTCAATTTATAATGTTGGATTTTACAAGCTTTATTGTGAATTAGTCTGTATGTGTTAAAATTTGTGTGCTAATACGAATGTCTGGAAGTAAATATACGCGCGCGCGCGCGCGCGCGCGCGCGTGTGTGTGTGTGTGTGTGTTAATGTGCGTGTTGTTGTATGAGTGTTGGTGTGTATATGTATGTGTTTGTGTTAATGTGTGCGTTCATGTCTGTCCCTTTCTCGCTCGCTCTCTCTCTCTCTCTCTCTCTCTCTCTCTCTCTCTCTCTCTCTCTCTCTCTCTCTCTCTCTCTCTCTCTCTCTCTCTCTCTCTCTCCCTCTCTCTCTCTCTCTCTCTCTCTCTCTCTCTCTCTCTCTCTCTCTCTCTCTTTCTCTCTCTCTCTCTCTCTCTCTCTCTCTCTCTCCTCTCTCTCTCTCTCTCTCTCTCTCTCTCTCTCTCTATATATATATATATATATATATATATATATATATATATATATATATATATATCTGGTGATTTATCGGCGGTTCTTTGATCACTTGGGGACGGAATAATGAAAGAGCAAAAGATTTTCTCTTATTCAGAAATGCTCCAAAATTTAAACCGCAGATCGTTATCAGCCGCTGCCAGGAGAGGTAAACTCTCAAATGCGTACTTTTGGGGTCGTCCCAGGAAACTGGACCGTGGCTTAGACTCATCGTGACTCTTTTATGACGGAGAATACACGCCAGCCGTTGGTTATTCATCGCCACGTAATAGATGGGAAAAGCTTCGAGGTGTCGAGAGAGAGAATCATTTATGGCCTCGTCAATCTCTCGTCTGAATTCTTTAGCGCAATGGCACCATCGTGTAAATAACTTATTACTTGGATGGAGATGATAAAGTTGAGCGGCGACTTTTCAATTGCCGGGGAAAGTTAGCAAAGACGGCAGTTCTATTCACCTTACAGTCTTTTTACATGGTTAGGTTGCCAACATGTAGAAAGTTGAAATGAAATGGCAATTGGGGACGAAGTTTGAGCTAATGAGCGCAAATAAGGAGTAGATTAGGATGAATTTTAATTTGAAATTATCAGCAGCTTCGCGGTTTTAGTAACAAGAGCTAGGAACCAAGTATTGGACTTATTGATATTCTGTGCCCTCACCAATGGTGTTATCGTTCTCTCCACAGGAGTCAAACATCGCAGCGGCACTCAAACTAACATTGGAGAAATATGTCAGATCTCAAAATATTCCGGTGCTCAGCAAACCTCGATTCTTTTCGCCACAGGCTCGGGAAGGGAAATGCGTCTCATTACTTAGCTGACCTGAAGTTGAACGTCTCCCTCATGTCCTCCCAAATGTGGTAGTAAAATCCCCCGAAAGATGACAGAGTTCCATCAGGCGCCCTTTCGAAGGATAGTCTAGAAGGGACCTGCCGATCAC
>BOPN01001551.1:227500-230000 GCA_017312705.2 Penaeus japonicus
CGACGCTTATTTCTAAAGCCATGTTGAGTTTTAGATAATAAGTTATTGGTCTCCAGGAAATTCATCAATTGAATTGCCACTGCTTTTTCAAGTACCTTAGATAATACTGGAAGTATTGTGATAGGGCGGTAATTATTCATGTCGTCTATATCCCCAGACTTGAAAATTGGTGATACAATTCCATGTTTCCAAAGTAACGGAAAACACCATCGTTATATAAAGTGCGATTACAGGTAGACTCTCCTTAATAAAGCGCAAAGCAATACCGTCTGCTCCCACCGCATTTGTTTCGCGAAGTTGTTTTATTATTAGGATGATAGTTTCTACGTCTACTGGTTGCGGTCTGAAATCATCAGTTATGAGCCTTGCCTGATCTGTGTTTTGATGTAATGTGGTGCCAATTGTTTGTTCATAAGTAAGTTTTCCAATTTGTGCAAAGAAGTTATTGAAATGGTTTGTGTTATGTAGAATTTGTGTAATTATCTGTGTATTGTTTGTTAGGTACTAATGTTTTAACAATTTTCCAAGTTTTATTAGAGTTGAGCTTTATTTTCAAGTAATTTATTTCTCGAAATACTACTTTTGCTAATTGAATTGATGACTTAACATTTTTCTTTTTTGCTTTATAAATTGCCTGAAGGGCGGGCTCAAATCTGTTTCTTTTGAGCGCTTGTTGGGAATTATTTCTTTCGGCAATAGCTCTCTTGATGTCGTCATTCATCCATGGAGCAGGGGGACGTCTGACGATTCTTGTCACATAGGGAGCAGAGGCATCTATGCTGCTTTTTATCACTTCCGTAAGGATGGTTACCTGGGTATCTACATTGTCTGTTGATAAAATATCTAATAGAGTTGGTTCTTTAGATATGATTACCTCGCATAATGACTGAGGGTCATAGTGATTGAAGTCACGAAAAGTTTTTGTAACCGGTGGTCGCTTTGGTTTCTTTATATTCAACGTCATCGTAATAAGTTCATGATCAGCAACAGGACATGGAATGACGTCTGTATGGAGTATGGTATCTAATCTATTCGTTATTATTACATCTAATAAAGACGAGTTGTTTTCTGTGATCCTTGTGGGTTTATTGATCACTTGTTCTAGTTTATTTTTTCTTGATTAACTTTAAGCAACTTAGCATGTAGTTTGATGAATCATCATTTAAGTCACCTAAGATAAAAAGTGATTTCTTTTTTAAGGACATTTCTCTAAAAACCTTTTCAAGATATTCAAAAGATTCAGATTTTGCATGGGGATGCCTATAGACGGCGCCAATAATGAAGGAAGGAAGCATGTTGCTTTGTACGGTAACCCAGACATCTTCTACGGCAGTATTATTAACTGTTGTAGTTGATATCCATTTTGACTTAAGGGTATCCCTTACAAATATGCATACTCCACCTCCTCGCCCTGCATCACATCGATAAACTTGATAATTTGGAATGTTGATAAAGTTACTTATCATTTCCTGGTGGAGCCATGTTTCACTAACACAGAGTATGTCTACATTTCTTTCCTTTACTAACAATACAATTTCTTCAAGGTGACCGAGGAGTAGATTGCATTGATATGTTCTATTTTTAAGATGTTCTGTGACCTAATCACTGGCCGCGCTGACGGTTTTGCGCGGTCAAACATCCGTTCGGTTTTGTACTTGTTTCTGTTTAAGAAAACCCTTACGTTATCAGGGAACACATCGGATTCTATAAAAAGTTCTGAATTTATATCTTTGCCTCTTACAGTAACAGTGAAGCTTGAATAATATTCATGTGTCATCTTAGTTTTGAAGGCTTTAACATTTGATATGCTGTCAAAATTACTAACGAGGAAGTCTTCAATATCTTCTTCGTTTGTATCCGGATGACAGCTAGTGATATATAAATATACTACCTTGGGACGGTCGGCACCTTGTAGGGGTTTTGCTGTATTGCGTTCCTCCCTTGTTTTTCTTTTTTGTTTTCTCGAGGTAACGGTGACGAAACCTTCCTCGTCTTGCTGATGGGTTTTGATGTCTCCGCTCGTTCTACGTAGTTATTGATGACGGAGCAAAGTTGGTGTAGTAGGAGAGGTGGTAGAGGGGGCAGGGACTCCAGGCACGTGGTGATGTGTTGCCTCTTCCTCATCATGTCAGTGGAAGAGGTTTTTGATTATTCTTCCTTTTAGTGTTTCTAACGAAGCTTCTTCTTGGTGTTACTTGTGTAGAAGCTTCGCTCCTCACACTAGGTGTTGATGTCTCGGCGTTCCTCGGCAAACGCTTGCGGCGCCGGCGGGGGGGGCGGCTGACCTGTCAGCAAGGTCGCGAGTCTGCTTGCTCGATGTGGGTACGGATGGAGGGGACGGGGTGTCAGGGGAGGGTGGAGGTGGTGAGGGAGAACTAGGAGAGGCATTGGTTGCGGATACTGCCATGGAAGGTGGGGGAGGAGGGGATGGAGTGTCAGAGGGGCAGGTGGGTGAGGAGAGCTAGAAGATGCATTGGTTATGGATACTGCCAAGGAAGGT
>BOPN01001551.1:242500-245000 GCA_017312705.2 Penaeus japonicus
TTCCCCAGGTTGAGATCTATAGCCATTGTTAACTCTTTGCACCCAAGAGTATTGTTGCAAAATTCTGTTACTGCAACCAGTTTCTAAATGTTTCCAAATGCTCAACCAATCTGTTAAATATAATTTCATTGCTGTGAACATAGACATTTGGCGGTAAGTATCATGTGTGGATCTTCGCCTCTAAAAAGTGGGACAGTTCTTGCCCATTTAACAAAATTTAAATACTGATCTATGGATATTGACAAACTGTATCAGTGGGAAGCCACGCATCACAAAAATCAAATATTTCTCAATAGCTGGCATAAGGTGATTATCATGTCCAGGGTTAGCGGCTTTCAGAAGATAATTGGGTTGTTGAAAATCACTCAGAGACTTGGCTATGGAAGAAAAGTACTATTTTTTTTAAGAAATTAGGAATAATTTCTGGATCATTAGTTTCATTAGAAAAAAAATTAAACCACGACATTAACGAAGATCCATCCTGCATTACTTTCTTTATTTTCCTTGTGATTCATGGAAAAGCTTCATTATAACGATTTATAAGAATGTTACTAAACCTTAATAAGGTTTCGCCAAAATCTACAAAATTCATTAAAGAAGTCCAATCTACTGGAAAGGCTCTAGTCTACACTATACAGTCTCATACAAGTCATCCAGTCGGACACACTTTGTAGATAATTCTAGACAAGAAAATGGTAAGCAATGTCAGTCAATCATACACTGACACATTAAAATGAAGGATAATTAAGGTAGAAGATGAGATGATGAGTCTTTTTTTTATCTAAGGGCGAAACTACCTATTCCAAGAAGGGAATTACAATCATTTGAGTATGGTCTGCACACTTAACGATTGATTTTCAACAAACTTAGATTAAAAACGCCCATAATCACCTACATTGTAGAATTGCCTCTTGCCTTGTCTAAATTATCTTGCAGGTCACATAAATATGCATGAATATTTCTACCGGGTCTTCAATGAAGCATAACAAACATGCACTTCATATTTCCCGGTGAATGTCAAGAAAGATAATTCAATATGATTCGCCATGAGCAGTGATATAACTAGGTGTCTATCATTTCATATCTGCATATGTGTACTAGCTCGAAGCATCGTGTTCCCATCAGCCGTATTCTAAGTCCCTAAGCCCGCCGTGTACATGACATGAACATGCCGCGTTTGGTATTCTAGAAGCGCGGGTTCGTGTCAAAAGCGTGGCAAAAGCGTGGCAAAGTCGTGGAAAGTATTGGAACAATTGTGGAAACTCCGTGACAAGGGGGTAGGCCTGTCACGATAGTTACACGGGTGAAAAAAATATATATATTTTTACTGTACTTTTCCTTACCAATACTTCATATGAGCATACTATGTTTGGAAAGTAATATTCATACTGGATATATTAGGCATCATTGTCCTAGACTTGGATTGAAAACCCTTTTAGGAAAACATGGATTCTCTGCTGATTTTGAGTTTGTTTACCTTTTGGCGGACTTTTCGAAGGAGAGTGAAGTTAAATGAATGGTAAAAGTAGTCAGGAACGTAAAGTTAAAGTATAATTATATGAAATATGTATACATTAAATCTATATGTATGATATATTAAAAATACGCATATATGTACAGTATATACAGAGACAAAATATGGAAGATCTATTCATAAACATACGATCCCTTTCATCCCATTTGTTTTGATCGAGCATAGAGTGAATTTCCAGCGGCGCGTTCGTGAAATGGTCAATTCTTTAACTAGGAACAAGTACAATGACTGATTCATACCAAAATTGTACTATCTTTTGTTAGTGCTACTTATGATTGTAATTTCTCTTTTGAATTTGTCGTTTGGACAGTGCCATTCATCTGAAACATGTTAACTTAGGAACGGTTGGTAAACCTGAAGCAGCTGACACAAACGTGCCACGCTTTTGCATACTAGAATACCACATTCGTGACATGAACACGACATAGACACAACATGAACATGATATGGCCACGACATGCAGAAAACGTCCAAGAATACGGCTGCATACTACAAACGTTCGGACTTCAATAACTAAGCTCTGTGTACATTAATCTTACCGTTTTTATAACTTTAGCTTTACTTTGATATTTTGCACAATGATATTACAATTCGATTTAAATTTTCAAGGTAGGCCACTCATTTGTATATTTCTTCAAGATGGGGGCAGAGGTACCTGTGGGGCCACCACTCTGAATAGGGGGACAACCTATTCTCTTACATTGATTTCACGAAAAGGTGAAGGATCAAAACACATTTGGTTTATTTGATTACGAATTAGCCAATAAGGATACAAAGCTTAACGAAATACTCATACATGCGGATTCCAAAATAGCAACTTATTGCTTTTAGTTTCCGTCCTCGTTTCTTCAGTACTACTAGACTCGTTCTCCCTTCGCGGCCCCCTCCTTATCTAGCGCGTCGTCGTGTTTTCCTTGGTTTGACCGGACTTTCATCTCTAGGTATTGTTGATCCGGAATGCCTTGG
>BOPN01001551.1:265886-270886 GCA_017312705.2 Penaeus japonicus
TCTCTCTCTCTCGCCCGCTCGCTTTCTTCGACCATGGCTCTTTAAAGCTACAAGCCGGAATCTTGAAAGAAGGCAGGGAGAGGGGGAGGAAGACCCTTTAGAAGGGGGAGGAGAATAAGAGAGGGAAGGAGGAAGGAGAGAATGAGAAAGAGAAAGAGAAGAAAGGAGAGAACAAGGCAGAGGAGGAGGGAAAGAGGGAGGGAGAAGAGGAGGACGGAAGGAAGGAGGGAGAAGAAGGGAAGGAGGAGGAGGGGGGAAGACTGGAAGGATTGAGGGAGGGAGGAGGATGAGGGATGGAGGGAGGAGGAATAGGTGAAGTTGGAGGAGGAGGGGTTAGTGAGGTAGAGGAGGAGAGGGGGAGGGAGGGGAGACGAGAGAGGAGGGGGAGTTGTCTAATGGAAGTGGTGCTTCAAATTGTTGAAAAACATTTTTTTTTTCCAGGTTTGTTCTCAAAACGTTGTCGGAAAGAATAACCTTCATACATATGCAAATTCTAGGAAACCGTTTAGTTGGTTTTTTTTCAAGTTGTGAATTTGTCTCGATCTCGATATTGTTTTTCTCTCTATCTCCGGTTATCTATCTATGCATCTGCCAGTATCTTTATATACGTATGTAGATACGAATTTCACACACATGCGTACATGCTTCTATGTGTGTGTTTATATCATATATATATATATATATATATATATATATATATATATATATATATATATATATATGTGTGTGTGTGTGTGTGTGTGTGTGTGTGTGTGTGTGTGTGTGTGTGTGTGTGTGTGTGTGTGTGTGTGTGTGTGTGTGTGTGTGTGTGTGTGAGTGTGTATTGTTATGCACCGGGTCAAGTAGAATTTGCCTTTACTGGTAAATAAAGTAAATTACTATACTAAACAGATTCTTCACACAAAATCTCATGCCCTTCCTATGGTCTAACAGAATCCAGAGTCTTTCATTGGAAAAACAACGTAGCCTCCTCGTACATAGGATCATATAAACAAAATATCACCTTCGAGAAACAAACAACTAGAGTCTAATATCAATATATGATGGCGCTCCTACAATCTCATTGACCACCTCCTAAATACATCATAATTAATGCCTTATCTTAAGCCTATAGGACCAGTTATGACCCGACTCATATGTGCCATCAAAAACACAAAACTTATGTTTGAATATAATAACTCCTTGGAACCTCAGTTACATCCAGGACTCGTTAAGATTATAGGGAGATTTCAGAGAGATGTTTCCACCGAGAGACTGCATGGAAGAGAGAGAGCGTCCCATTGGCAGATAACCCGTAGGCATCTAGTTGGAAATCCCTCATTGGCTGGAAACATAAAATGCGCACGAACTTGACATGACACTGACCTTAACACCTTCCCTCCTAAGAAAAAAAATCCAAAGGATATTTTCATCATTACTTTGAAGAAAAAAAGGAAAACCTTAAATCTGAGACAGACAGTCTACCATCATATTTCCGTTTCCACATGTATGAATAATATTAAAATTAAATTCTTGCAAATACAAACTCATTTTGGTTAATTTTTGGTTACTATCCCTAACTTGCTTAGATACTTTAGAGGATGATGCTAAGTATATGCAGTAATTGTATGGCCAGAAGGGTGCAGATAAACAGCAAAATGAAGACCAGAGATAAGTGGTAACAATTATTTCTCAATGGTAGAATATTTTTTCTGAACTGAATTGATTTTTTTACTAAAGTAACGAACAGGGTGATCAATGGCCTGGTCATCTTCCTGTAATAAGACTGCACCAACTTTACTTGCATCTACAGCCAATTTAAAAGGCTTACTAAAATTAGGCGCTTCCAATACCGGGAATTAGAAAGGATAGTTCTAACTTGATCAAAGGCCTGTTTACACTCTTTACTCCAGTCATATCTAATTCCTTTCTTCAATAAATCAGTGAGGGAGCAAAATAAACATACGATAGTGCACTATCATTCCTAAGGACCTCTGTAATTCTTTTATATTCTGTGGTCTCAGAAATCTACAAATAGACCCAATTTCAGCTCGCGGTGGTGCTACTGACCCCTGACTAATAACATATCCAAAATATTGTACTTGTTCCTTAACAAATTCACATTTTCCAAGATTTACAATAAATAAATTGTGATCCATGAAACCAAGAAATGTAAAGATATAAAGTGTAAAAAATGATATAAAAGTTACAGTAAACATAAAAGGAAAACTTCGAGCTATAACTAAATTAGACTTATATAAATCAAAATGTTCAGATCAGAATAATTCCCCAAATTGGTGCTTCATTAACAAACTTAAAATTAGTGGTCTAGGTAAAATGAATATTTATGGTTGTAAGAGACTCAAAAGGTAAAGGTATATAATAAACACAAAAGTTCGGGTATTTTCAACATATAACTTCAATTCCCGGGGCATCTGGGGCTTCAGGACATAAAAAGGCATCTTCTCCTCTTAACAGCTTCTAATGTGCACTGGGAATACTGCTGCATCTTCGTCTCGCGCACAGGAAGGAAATAGTTGCACACATGGATGGCGTTAGTTTAGATCTTTATTTACCACCCTGGCTAACTGCACAGGCATGGGCAAGCTTTGATACATTGATGTAGAGTTGACATGTAACGTTTAGATTAGATTAGATTAGATCTTTATTTACCACCCTGGCTAACTGCACAGGCATGGGCAAGCTTTGATACATTTCTGTAGTCATGACATTGTTGCTAACATTGTATTACAAATTAAGGTAATAACATGATTATATTCTATAGTATATCAACGTGAATAGACATTTGATAAATGTTATAATAGGGTATCATATACCGAATTTCGGATATAGCATAATTACATCTTCTAGTACAGTTGATGTTATGAAATAATTACATAACTCTGCATACCTCATGCTTGGTGGTCTGAAAGGTTGTATCATATGGCACTCTGAAATGTAATATTCAAGTGTTCGTTTATACTCTTCGTTGCAAAGTCTGCATTTAGTTTCTTCTACATTGCATTCTGAACTGACCTGCCAATACATTCTGTATCCAACAGGAAGGAAATAGTTGCACACATGGATGGCGTGGAAATGAAATGTGGTGCGATAAACCCGTAGATTTTACATCACAGGAAGATAAATATATATAATTGTTAGGAGTATCCCCTACAGCACCAATACCTGATCGCCTGGATGGAACACTCTCACCCTAGCCTTATTATCATACCGTGTTTTCGTTTTCTTATTTTCTAGCAATTTTTCAACTATTGTGTACCTTCTCTTAAAAAATGATGTCTCTAACAAATGATAAGAGACCTACATTATCATCTAATCCAAGCCCCTCTTTCTTTATATCTTTAAAAGCTAGTTGGCCACATGGGTCAACATTAATTCAAATGGAGAAAATCCTAAGGACTCATTAAGCACTTCTCTAATAGAAAAAAAACAAAAATGGCAAGCTTTTGTCCCAGTCCTTGTGACTTTCTGTACAAAATTTGGTAATCATTGTTTTAAAGTTTGGTGATAATATCTCTGGCACATGACTCTGAGTGTTAACTCAGGTGAATCTGCCAAATGCTTATCAATGACGACTGCTCAAAAATCTTTCTTTGGACCTCAAGTTGAACCCTGATCAGGCTGTACTTAAATCTAAGTAAAGGAGTACTTTACAACTCTCTCTGTATTAGCTGTATTTCACAGAGGGGACTGCTTCAGGATTTCTAATAGCCATATCCATAAGGGTGGGATTATAAGAATAATCAGACAGAGTCAATATTAATAACAACTCTTGAGAATGGAGCATCAAAGTTAGGAATGGGATTTAATGGAGCAATATCTGGTGGTTGATTGTGCTTACTAGCATTTGACATTATGCTGATTCTACAATAGGAACGATATGTCAGGTCCTGGGCCCAGTAGAACCTACTCAAATTCAGTTTTAAGGTTCTTATTGTCCTGCAACGTTTGAACCATGAGCAAGTTTCATAATATCTTGCCTATAAACAGTAGGAACTACTACCTGTTGCACTGTCACCAACTCATTGTCAGTTGCTGGACAAGATTAGTGTCTCCACTTTCGCATCAATACACCTTTTTTTTAAGGTAGTAACAGATTGACAAGCCATCGCACCCACTCTCACTCACAGCAGCCTCAGCCAGAACTTGCAACTCAGGGTCAGCATGCGGCGATTCAATCAACCCCTTAGAAAGCAAATCAGTCTGATTACATATACCTCGTTCTCAGAGTCAAGAGTGACAAAAAAGGCTTCAGCTACATTGACAGCAACAGCATCAGTAGTAACATCTATAATTTTGTTTATCAGATAATAACGGCACAGAGTTGACTTTCCTGTCAGCTGTCATTACCCAACAAAAGTCAACTTCAGGAATAGGTAACTCATTCACAATTCCTACACATACATAGCCAACAAAGAATTCGCGCTCAAGGAATGCTCTCACTGGGGTAACAGAGCTAGAACCCCCAACCCCGTGGACCAAGATTCTCTCTGAGCTTTCAAAATCAACCAAACCCTTTGACATGAGAGAATTTAAAGCACCAGTGCCCCACAAAATTTTAATAGTTTTTTTTTTCTCCACCCTCAACTGTGACTGTACCTTGAGGCAGAAAACCATTATATGATCCAAGGAAAGTCTCATCATCCTCGCCACTGTTTAAATTCAACTTCTCTGAGGAAGCCTCATCATCATCAATGTTCCAAAACAGTTACACTTATGACTGGATGAACTTTCTTTGGTGGAAACAAAAGCAACAGATTTAGCCTTAGTTTCTCACGATTTCTCACAAACAGTCCCTCTCCCAGTGGCCAGTCTTCCCACAGTAAGTACAGACCTTAGGTTTCTTCCCCTGGGCAAACACCTGGGACTTGGACATCTCCCTTATTTGGAAGAACATTTTTATTGTGAGAAGGCTCCATATTATCCCAAAGATCTATTTGTATAAGTTTTATGATTTAAATGATTCATCACCCATAATGGCAGCATTGGCAACATGATCA
>BOPN01001552.1:0-5000 GCA_017312705.2 Penaeus japonicus
GAAGGATGAAGGGTGGGGAGGGGAGGTAAGGAGGGAGAGGGGAGAGGGAAGGATGAAGGGTGGGGAGGGGAGGTAAGGAGGGAGAGGGGAGAGGGGAGAGGGAAGGATGAAGGGTGGGGAGGGGAGGTAAGGAGGGAGAGGAGGGAGGGGATAGGGAAGGATGAAGGGAGGGGAGGGAGAGGGGAGAGGGAAGGATGAAGGGTGGGGAGGGGAGGTAAGGAGGGAGAGGGGAGAGGGGAGAGGGAAGGATGAAGGGTGGGGAGGGGAGGTAAGGAGGGAGAGGGGAGAGGGAAGGATGAAGGGTGGGGAGGGGAGGTAAGGAGGGAGAGGGGAATGGGAAGGATGAAGGGTGGGGAGGGGAGGGAGAGAGAAAGGGAAGGATGAAGGGTGGGGAGGGGAGGTAAGGAGGGAGAAGGAATGGGGAGAAGGAAGGATGAAGGGTGGGGAGGAGAGGGAGAGGGAAGGAAAAAGGGTAGGGAAGGAGGGAAGGGGGGGGAGGAGGGAAATGAGAGGACAAAGGACAGGGGAGGAGAGGGAGAGGACGGTTAAGACAAGAGAGGAGAGGAGGGAGAGTGAAGGGAGATGAGGGGAGAGGAGGAAATTTTGAGAAAGAGAAGTGAAGAGAAAGAGAGTGGATAAGGAACAAGAAAAGAAAGAACGAAAGTAAGGAAACGGAGAAGAAAAGAAAAGAGGATACAGAATAAGAGAAACACACATAATGCTATAAAAGGAAGAACAATATAAAAGATAATTAGGGTTCGAATAAACTAACAAACCTACTTAAAAATGACAAAATAATGGCACAAAAAGTCAGGGAAATGTAAATCGGAATGACAAGAGTTGAAAGAGAAGAAAGACGGAAGGGGGAGGGGGGTAGATAGAGGGGAGAGGAGAGAAGGAGAGAAGGAGGAGTCAGTGTCAGGGCGAAGATTGATTATCAGAAGAAGAAGAAGAAGAAGAAACGCAGGAGGAACAGAGACTCACACAAGCCAACAGGGGGAGAGGAAGAGAGGGGAAAGGGGAGGAGACAGGACGAAATGAGAATGAGGAGAGAAGGGGATAAAGGAAAAGAAGAAGAGAGATGAAGAGATCGAATCAGAGGGGAAAGAGGAGGAGGATAGGCGAGAGGAGAAGAAGAAGGATAGGAGAAGAGGTTAGAGGAAAAGAAGAGAGAGGAGAAAAGAGGAGAGGAGGTGGGACGAGAGGAAGACGACAGAGGAGAGAAGAGGAGGGGGAAAGAAGGGGAGGAGAAGAGAGGAGAGGAAATGGGAGGTGGTAGGATGAGTGGAAAGAGAAGTAAAGGAAGAGAGGGAAGGAAAGGGAGGAGGGCAGATGAGAGGGAAGGTGGAGAATGGAGAAAGACACGGAGAGAAAAGAGAGAAGGGAAGAGGAAGGTAGAAAGAGAGAGAGAGAGAGGGGCGGAGTAATAATAAAAACGAGACGAAAGGATAGAGGAGGGAAAGAGGTGAAGAAGGATGGAGAAGGATGGATAGAAAGGGAGAGAACAGGAGGGGGAGACGATTATAAAAGGATTTGGAAAGAGATGATAGGATAGAAGATGGGAGAGGAGGAAATGAAGGAAGGATAAGAGGAATGGAAGGAGAAAGAGGAAGGGAAGGAGAAAGAGAAAAAGGACGGAGGAAGAAAGAACGGGGAGAGTGAGGGGGATGACACAAGAGGGGAATCCACTCTGTCACCCTGAATTTAAAAATGGCGCTTCTCAAACTGGCTTGTGGGTGGAGAGGGGAGGGAGAAGGAGTAGGGTAGAGAGGGGGGAGGGGGCATGGGAGAGGGAGGAAGAGGGAGAGAGGATGTGGCAGGGAGGGAGGAGAGGGAGAAGATGAAGGGGCGAGGAGGAGGGACAGAGAGGAAAGTGTGTTAGACGGCAGTAAAAGAAAGAAAGAAAGAAAAAAAACAGTGTCTAAATCTAAATGAAATAGTTTTGAATGGGTTCGGGGATGCTTTCTAAGGAAGGAGGCTAATGGATAAGAAACGAGAAAAAGCGAGCGAAAGAAAATGGAGAAAGGGATTTGAAAAAAAGACGGTGGCGAGAGAGAGAAAAGGAGGAAGAATAGATAGAGACGGAGACAGGCAGACAGAAGAATATACAGACAAATAGGCAGACAAAAAATAACCAAATATATAAACAAAAAATACAGCCACACGAGCAGACAAAGCAACAAAGAAAAAAAATATATATGAATTAGAGAAAGGGAGATAAAGAATAAAAAAGAGAAACATTAAGAAAAAAATAAAAACAAAGAGAAAATCAGAGAACGAATAAAAGAACGAAAAGGAAAGATGGAAACACACAGGGAAGTCTTTATCTAATCACGTATAGAGGATAAAGGACTAGCGCTCCCATTTCTTACTAATAACTCCAGATTCTGATTACATATTCATAGTGTGTCTGGAGGAGGAAGGTCACACACAGAGGGCGCCCCTTTTCTTTCTTATTCTTGCTCTCTATGTGTCTTGGTTCTTGTCTTTTAGTCTCCGTCTTTGGCTTTATCTCTCTCTCTCTCTCTCTTTTTCTTTCTCTCTTTCTCTCTCTCTCTTTCTCTCTCTCTCTCTCTCTCTCTCTCTCTCTCTCTCTCTCTCTCTCTCTCTCTCTCTCTCTCTCTCTCTCTCTCTCTCTCTCTCTCTCTCTTTCCTTTTTCTTGTCTGTTGGTATGTCAGTGTATCTTTCTCTGTCTGTTCAGTTTGTCAATGTATCTTCCTCTATCTGTCTGTCAGTGTTTCTTTCTCTCTCTCTGTCGTTTTGTTTGTTTGTTTGTCTGTTTGTCTCTCTCTCTCTCTCTGTTTCTTTCACTCTATTTATTTATCTATCTGTCTATTCATCTATCTATCTATCTATCTATTAATCTCTCTCTCTCTTTCTCTCTCTCAATTACATAACTACCTACCTATCTATTCATCTACATTAATTTACATACTTATCTATCTCTATCCGTCTCTCTATCAACTTACAAACTTATTTATCTATCTGGCTATCTATCCATCTGTATCCATCTTTCTGTTTACCAATGTCTCTTCCTGTGTATCTCCAATTATCATTGTTTATATCCTTATTAAGTTCGTTTAAATTTATTTCCGGTTCCACTTTCATCTGCTATCTATCTGATCATCTAACGTAACATCGGTTTGTCAATCCATTTATTTTCTGTCAACTAAATCATCTTTTTAAGAGCTGTTCACATACCACTGATTTCAGGTCTGTGTCTGCGCTTACGATGTTTCTAAGAGAAAATAGTTTATAGTTCCACTTACTTGTATCAATAACAGTTAAAGCTGTTTATATAAAAACACACTTTCAATAAATGCGCATTTATACTTCTACACAGCAAGTGAAGGAGTGAGAGAAAGAGTGAGTGAGAGAGGGGAGGAAGAGAGAAATAGTGAGAGAGAGAGAGAGAGAGAGAGAGAAAGGGGAGACAAAGAGAATACACTTACGTACACCTACAACAAGTCTTATCATACATTCACAGGTGTGTGTGTGTGTGCGTGCGTGTGCGTGCGACCACCCTGAGTGAAACAGCCACGCAGCAATGCAGCCATCCCGGCGTAAATGAAGAAAACGCATGAACGTGAGTTATGGCCGTGATTCGTCATGGAAACTGGATTCAGAGTAGGAGGTTTCAAGTGAGATTTTATTTCCGGAAGTTAAGTTAAACGACTCGACTTTTTCCGTCATAAATTTTAATTTTTGTCGAGCCATCCACGCTCCGTACGAGGCGATGAATGTTAGTCGAGAAATAAGAATATCAAGTCGTAGTCTTCCATCCATCTTGTGGGGTTTTCTTTCATTTTCTTTTTTTTCTCTCCCTCTCTCTCTCTTCTTTTCTTTCTTTTGGTGAAATGTGGAACCTCTAAATCTTGCACATCAGAGCCTTTGTCTCAGCGAAGGAAGGAGATCGTAACACTTTTTCCTCTGTCACATTGAAGGATTCTGGATATCGCTTTAGACTACCCTGCAGGGGTCTGTGTTTCATCCCTGGAGGCTTCTGGTGTGCTTAGATGTTATCTCTGGTGTGTGTTATATCTTGTGTTTTATTTGGGACCCTTCTCTAAGATCTGGATAGTGCAGAATGTATCACTTTGGTATGTTGCTCTTGTCACGTGTGTTATTATCATGTTATTATTTTTACATGGACTCTTGTTGTTATGTTTGAAAGAGTTTATATGTATTTTTTTTTTTCTTCATATTTCTGTTATATCAAGTCTTTCTGCTGTGATACTTGGGTGAGTAAATGTATCAACATGTACCTGATTTTTGCGTTCCTTTGACTTCATCAGATAGGTTATTTCTTACTATCTTTATACAATCTGTAATTGACTTTTTATATGTTTTTTTATATATACGAATTCTAATCTTTATTATCAATATTACTCTACGTCTTTATTTACCCTTCATTTATCTGTATAATTCTAATTCCTTCTCCACTCATCCTTGATTTCGTCCTTCGGTGCGCCGCTTCTTTCCTCCTCCTCCTCTGATTATCTCTCTCTCTTTCCTCCTTCTATTTCTCCTCCTTGTCCTCTTCTTTTCTTATTTTTTTCTCTTCCTTCCCCTCTCTTTCTCCTAATCCATCTTCCTCTCTTTTGTCTCTATTCCCTCCTTTGTCTCGTTCCCCTTCTTCCCCCTTCTCAATCTCTTCCTTTCTCTTCTACATCTGATTTCTTTCCCTCCTCTTGTCCTATCCCGTTAGTCCCTTCCACCCCCTCATCCCCTTCCCTCCTCCTCCCCACTCCCCTTCTCCTACCCTTCCTCTCTCAACTCTCCTCCCCCTTCTTCCCTCCCTCTGCCACCATTCCTTCCTCCCCTCCTCTCCCCACCCTTCCTCCTCACCCCTCTTTACCCTACCTCTTCTCTCACCACATACTCCTCTTCCTACCCCCTTTCCCCTCCTTCTACCATCCTCTTTTCCCCTCCTCCTACCATCGTTCCTTCCCCTCCACCTCCATCTCCTACCATCCTCCTTCCCCTCTTCTTACCATCC
>BOPN01001552.1:30000-35000 GCA_017312705.2 Penaeus japonicus
ATAAACGAATTTATATACGAATTTTAATCTGATTCATATTCATTGATACTTCAGTATAAGTTATGATTATATATATGTGTGTGTGTGTGTGTGTGTGTGTGTGTGTGTGTGTGTGTGTGTGTGTGTGTGTGTGTGTGTGTGTGTATATATATATATACATATATATATATATGTATATATATATTTATATATATATATATATATATATATATATAGATAGATAGATAGATAGATAGATAGATAGATAGATATAGATAGATAGATAGAAAGATAGATAGATAGATGAGCTTAAATAATCAACTGCGAAATATGCCACACAGGCAGTGGCTCATAAAACAGGATCCTTTCAACACAGCTTTTCTCCTTATTGAAAAGAACTAACGTCAATAAGAGCGAATTCCATGTTGCAGAAACCATTCAGCATGTCATACTGACTCAAGGATTAGTTACCAAGAACTATTCACGTTGCAGGAGAAAAATTTCATCTCGACCCCGGTGTACATACAGGAAGTGTAAAAGGTCGCATTCATCAAGGTAGACCACAGCGAGACCAGAGATATTGCATAGCATGTCATGAAAAGCCGCCCATTGAGAGATTGAGACAGGGTCCTTCTCTTGCTCTCTTGATCCCAGGAACGAGTGCAATATCAAGCTGCAAATGGAAGTGATGATTCGAGTTATAACGCTCGTGCTCGGCATTCTGAATACGTGGCAATATCATTTATTTATCAAAATATTTTTTTTTTAATATATCTGGGGGTATTGCACTTCTTTGTAAAGGGGAGGGCAGGAAAAAAAATCAAAGCACAGGATAGAAAATTATTATTAAGTTGTAACAAATATCATGGTTTGCTATTCATTTGTTTTTTATTTGTTCTTTGTCTTATTGTTAGGAAACTATTCATAATGAAATATGATATGATTGTATTTTCAGCTTTTAATATTAATAATATTACAAAGGACGTGAATAATTATATTGAAATATCACAAAAGTGACAAAATCATACTTGGGATTCAGTTAATCGGAAGATCAAGCATAGAGAGTCAATGGCGAATAATCTGTAGAATAACTGATAAAGTTAATAATCAAATTAAAGAACAGTTAAAAAAAAAAAAAAAAAAAAAAAAAAAAAAACTGCATATCCATCTCAACTAGAAAATGCAAATCCTTTAAGATTACTCCCTACAATGTCAACCATACTCTGCTTCTATTCCAAGTTACTCCTCATCACCCTCACTAGGATCTCCGAATCACTCCTTTTTTTCTTACTATCTTCTTATCTATCTTATCGCGAAGTCCTGTCAGAAGTCCCGTGATAAGAGTATATAACCGGTTCAGTGTGCCAAAGGTTCTTGAAGCCAGATAATCCAATGAGCCCTATTCTGATTTACCAACACCAGAGACAAGACACGAGCAAAGGGGGTTCTGATTCCAGGGTCCAGTATGCTGACTGTATTGTGACTGGATGGACGTACCTGCACAATACACGTTAAAGCGTATTGGGAGATGAGACCCCAGTTCGACGCCACTTCCTCCTGTGTTGTATGGTGGAATTTTTTTTTTTTTTTTTTTTTTTTTTTTTTTTTTTTTTTTTTTTAGAATGTATTGATGTTAATCCGTTTTTTTGTGTGTTTGTGTGTAAAGTGGTTTATTTTGTCATTTTATCTACACGGTACAGGGTGCTGTCATTAATCCACTGTTTTTCCCCTTTTTTAAGGGACAGACTAAGGGGCAATATCGGGTAGATTGGTGCTTACCCTTGTTGATGAGGCTATGATCCTTATCCCTCTCAATGCAATCGATTTTTGGAAAAGCAATTGAATAATGGTCAATAGAAGTTGGAAAATTCTAGAATTAATCGTATTCTACTTTATACATATATATAAAAGAATGTTATAACATAACTGTAATATCCTATCATTGTTTTTTTCGAGAGCGGATAGATATAAAGATATAACAGACGTTTCAACATTTAATTCACTGAAAGATAAGATGTAAGGATATGTTTTAATTAAGATCACAGTGTCGATAATAATGTTTGCTGTGTTGCTGATGATAATTAATTAATGAGGATAAGAAAATGCTAATAATATTATGACAATAATGATAACAATAACTACTATTATCATATGACTAATGTTATGAGTGATATTATAAGATTAATAAGAACAATTGAATAAAAACAATAACAGTAATAATAATGATAATGATAATAACAATAATGATAATGATATTACTGAAAATGCTATTATCTCCATAAATATCATCAATGCTGATATAACTATTGTTGTTATTATTTCTATTCTTGTTATTATTATTCTTGTTATTATGTTTTCTATCCAAAACATTATCATCATTATCATCATTTTATTATCATTATATATGTAGCTATCATTATATATGTAACTATCATTGTCATTATCTTTATTATTGTTATCCTCATTATCATCACCATTATTATTTTCATTATCATTATTATTGATGATACCATTACCCTTATCATCATCATCAAATATTAATTATAACAGTAATAAGAATATTTATGATTATGATGATAATATGATGATGATAATGATAATGATAATGATTATAACAATAACAATAACATCAACAACAGCAATAGCAATAATGATAATGATAATATTGACAACAATGATATAAAAAACAACAATGGTTATGATGATGATAAGGGTATTAACAATGATGATGATATTGGTAATAATGATAATGATAAGACCAATAGTAATAATAATGATTTCATCATTAAAAAGCTTCATACATACACCGAAGAAGAAGAAGAAGAAGAAGAGAGAGAGGGGGGGGGAGGGGGCGAAAAGGTCACCACTATCTTCCTCTCAGAAAGCAGTCGTCTAACACCTTTAAAAAAATCTACAGCTCTTTTTTCTTTTCTTTTTTACGCGCCTATGTGTGTGGAAGAAAGAGAGAAACAGAGATAGAAAGAGAGAGAGAGAGAGAGAGAGAGAGAGAGAGAGAGAGAGAGAGAGAGAGGGAGAGAGAGAGAGAGAGAGAGAGAGAGAGAGAGAGGAGAGAGAGAGAGAGAGAGAGAGAGAGAGAGAGAGAGAGAGAGAGAGAGAGAGAGAAGAGGAGGGGCACTTAGAGATGGAGAAAATTGTGTGTATGAGATTTCATATACACAACATTTGAAGAAAGAGAGAACAGAGATAGAAAAAAGAAGAGAGAGAGAGAGAGAGAGAGAGAGAGAGGGAGGGAGAGAGAGAGAGAGAGAGAGAGAGAGAGAGAGAGAGAGAGAGAGGAGAGATAGAATAGCCTAACCCACTGCAGAAAAAAAAACTCGGGTGGACAGTGGTCTATCACCTTAGAGACCATAAACACAGAGGAGGTGCTATGAAGTGACTACACCCTTAAGGGCTACCCTCGACCTTCAAGGAGTCTCTACTTTCTTTGCTATTTTTATTTCATTTTCTCTTTGTTTCTCTTTTTGATTCTTTGTTTAATCTTCTCATTCTTTTTTTCTTGAGCTTCCTTTGTCTGTCTTTTCCCTGTCCGTCAGTCCGTTACTTTTTCTGTGTTGAAGTCTTCGTTTCCGTCGTTCTCCTTCTCTCTCTTTCTATCTTTCTATCTATCTCTATCTATTTATATCTCTATCTCTATCTCTCTTTCTTTCTCTCTTTCTCTCTTTCTCTCTCTCTCTCTCCCTCTCTTCAGTTTCAATTTTATGCGTATGAATAGCCTAATAAGGATATAATTTTCTTCTTTTTCCTTGACCGTTTGTGTGTCTGTGTATCTATTGATTAGGCTGCCTAGAAATCTATACGTTCGGCTTTCCTCTCAGGGGCTCTTTTTCACCATTGACTGTATGATTATATCATGGTATTATCAAATATGTTGTTTTCTTTTAGAATTAATGAGATGATTATAGTTCAGCGTTTTATAATTGTAGTCTAACATTAATTGCATACTTATAGTTTTTTTTGTAATCATAAGTTAGCCATAATTATATGATAATAGTTATAATGATGATAGTATTCTTACGTAATCATGGTTTGGTATTATTCAAAGAATCATATGATAGAATGACACGATTATGAACTGGAATTTATTACATGATTATGATTTATCTTTAATTGCATACCTTTGATGAAACATTTCCTCGAGGTCTCTCAAGGTGACTCAAGCTCTTCCGTGAATGGAGTTATTGGTTTGCAATTAAGCGGAAAGTAACGATGACTTTTTTGCAAGATTTGTTAACTAATTTCACTAAGAAGAAGGATTCGAACACGACCAAGACGAAACCGAATCTTTTCGCGAAACACATAATGCTCCGGAATTCTTCGCCGATCCCCAAGCAGTGAAGATTAATCACGTGAAAAAGTAAACTTAGATAACCTTATCTGAAACTTTGTTGGCCAAAACACACATACACGCTCCACCTCACGAAGGTAAAAAAAGAAAAAAAAATACAAGGAGAGAAAGCAAGACAGGAAAGAAAATGGAACAGAAGTTGATCACTCGATGGTGAAAGGTAAAGAGGAAAAGTTATCGAAGTTCCGTTTACTTGCGCGGAGTAAAGGAGATAAAAATAAAAGTAGGAATCCATCATTACCACCAACAACTGACCCTGATGGAACTAGAAGGCTCCGAAGACAAGCTGATGAGCAACGTAAGATAAAAAGGAAATTAACCTGAGTGGAGCCATCAATCAAAGCTCACCTGCTTGACGTCTGGCTCCCAGAGGATTACCTGGAGACCTGCAGGTGTCTTAGGCATCACCAGGAGAAACTGACGGCCATTTTAAGCTATGTCAAGACAAGCTACCGTCCACGGCAATTTATTCGTCAAGGTAAGCTCGTAAGAAGGATGCGTTGTCATCCACGGCAAGATGGCAGTCAGGGAGATTTTCTAATGAAGAGTGTTTTGAAAAAAGCAACTTAATAAGATAACAAGAGAGAGGGTTATTAAACGTAATTAGGGCAACACAGTAGGAATAAAATTTTGCCAAAGGGTAATGAGTGCCTAG
>BOPN01001552.1:55000-60000 GCA_017312705.2 Penaeus japonicus
AATATGTTAATAATAATGATAACAACAATGACAATAAAGATAATAGTAATAATAATGATATCAATGATAATGATGATGGTAGTTATAATAGCAATGATGATAATAATGATACAAACGACATGGCAAAACAACATGACACAAAAAATAATGATGATGACAACAATAAAAATCACAGTAATAGCAATTGATTGTAACAATATGATAGACTCATCACAACTCCATTTCCTCACAAATTCAAAATCGCAATGTAAAGATGACAGAACTCCATAAGATGTGCACAACCAACACAATGGAAGTGTATGTCACGAAGCTTTCTCCCTCAGCTTATTTCGCTCTGGCGCATTATGACGTTCATGAGAAACGTTTTTAATCACCACTCTAATATTACAGGCCTATGCACATCCGGGGAACCATGAATATTTTTTCTGTTGCAAGGAGGGAGGCAGGTAAGTGTTACAGGACTGTAGTTTTTTTCTTTCTTTCTTCTTCTTCTTCTTCTTCAGTAGATCGACTGTGCACTCTCAAGTTACCTTAGGTGAAGAAGACGGCAAAAGATGCAGAAAATATACTATAACAGAAAAAGACAGACTGATTGTAAACATAACTCACAAAATAAAAGATCTTCCAGGTGCCCTTGCAACAATGGTATCGGACTAGCCCCTTTCGACACATTTTTTTCTTTCCCAATACCCCAGTAGGTTCTCAGTCAGAAAAAAAAACATATATATATATATATATATATATATATATATATATATATATATATACATATAGTTATAATAATAGCACTAATGATAATAACAACTAGAAAATACACAGAGAGGGCAAACCTCCGCCAAAGGTACAGAAGTCAACGACAATATTCCAAAAGAAAATTGATAATCCGCCATTTGCTTTGATAAATCGCATTTCCGACAAAACTATCTATTTCATCGTCGATCAGTACGGGTATCAGACCGCGACCCACAACCAATCAGCTGGTTCCTTAGTAATCAGCGAGAATCTGTAAGTTCTCTGTAATATCCTTCAGCAGCTTTTTGCGTTATCCTACTAACAAACCAAGAAATGACAGGAATTATGTAACCTCCTCCTTCAACAGGGGTTTATAATGGTAATGATAACAACAACAAAAATAATAACAAATTGTAATTGCCTGTATCCTGGATAAATGTTTTGTTGCTATGGAAACGAACATTTTCGTAAACACGTTAGGCCGAATTTACATTTTTTTTTTTCTTTTTCATCTTATCTATATTTCTTTCTCTGAAATCTACAGACCAAGTTTTAGCATAAATTCGTTGCACTCCCGATTTCACTGCGGTTCATTTAGTATTCAATCCCGACGGTATTCTACAAAGTCTTCTCTTTTAGAAAATAAGAAATTCTTCTCGTATTTTTTCTCTCCCTCATTTGATCAATAATGGAATATTTTATTTGATATCAATTTAGTAAATATATATATATATAAATACATATATATATATATATATATATATATATATATATATATATATATATTCATATATATGTATATATATATATATATATATATATATATATATATATATATATATATATATATATATATATATATATATATGTATATATTTATGCATATATACATACATACATACATATATACATACACATATATATATATATATATATATATATATATATATATATATATATATATATATATATATACACATAGATAGATATGTGTGTGTCTGTATGTATATATATATACAGTATATGTATATATATGTATGTATATATATATATATATATATATATATATATATATATATATATATATATATATATATGTATATATATATATATATATATATATATATATATATATATATATATATATATATATATATAAAACGAACTTCTTCCAAAACAGAAAAAACAAACAGGGAGAGAACCTGCTAACTTCAGAATTAGATTTATTCCCAGCCAAAAAAGAAAAAGTTTTTCTAAGTAAATTCATTTAGAGGAAATGCTTCAAAACTCGCGGCACTCCTTCCTGCGACTTCTGAATTTCACAACAATGCCGTCTGATGCCAAAGAAAAGTTGGCTAGGAAGTTTTGTGCTTCTGCTTCGATATAAATCAATCTTTTTTTCCCCTTTTCCTCACCCCCACCCCCACACCCCACCCATCTTTTTCTTTAATTAGAGTAATGTATTTTTCGAGTTGCCGTAACGGAGACTGATGGCGTGGAGGAAAACTTGAGAGAGAGACGACAGAATGATCTATGACGGAGATCTGTCGACAACTCCCGAGGGATATGATATGTGGCCGGGACATGTCGAGACACGTGTGTTGCGTCGCTGGCTTCTCTTTGGATACTTGAGATCTGGAATTGCGTGGCTTCGGTGCGCTTGTACTTTGAGCTCGGAGATGAAACTCGTGTGAGGAGAGAAAGAGAGAGAGAGAGAGAGAGAGAGAGAGAGAGAGAGAGAGAGAGAAGGGAGAAAGTGGGGTGGCGGGGATAGACGAATTGACTCACAGAGAAAGAGAGAGGGAGAGAGCGATGAAGAGAAAAAGAGAGAGAAAGAGCAAGACGACCTGATACAAGGAAAGAGAGAGAGAGAGAGAACGAGGAAGAGAAAGAAGTAAAGTAAAGAGAGACAGAGAGGAAGAGAGTAAATATGAGATAGAAATAGAGACCGAAAAAGAGAGAGAGGGAATGTGAGAAAAAGCAACAGAGAAAATATAAGGATATGCGAAAAGGAAATATAGAAAATAGAAGGGGAGAGGGGAGGAAGGAGCGGAGGAAGAGGGAACGAGAGTGATAAAGCCGTAAGTGGAGATGAGGATGTGATTCGCCTTTGATCTGGTGCTTCGTTTACTCAACCAAAGATCCACATGTGTACCAAAGGTTGAGAGCTCGTGTGTGTTTTCTATGATTCATTTTTCCATTTTCCTCTCTTTTTTTCCTCCGCTCACTTGCACTCACGCACGCATGCACAGACACACACACTTGTAATTTGATACTGATTTCTGCATATTGAAAATAAAAGATAAATAATAATTAATCCTCGTAAGCAATAGAGCCAAATAGAGACTGCAATTTCCCACCACAAAAAGTCATTCAAACTGATTAATATAATTATCAATAACGAAATTCATATTGAAGAAACCAATACTTTATTGTGAAAACAGTTGTTTGTTGTGAAAGCAATAGCTAATTATGAAAGCAACAGCTTATCATGGAACCGTCTGATTTTATCAACCAATCAGTTTTAAGTGATCTGATTAATATCCAAAGAAAGCAAGATAAAGAGATATGAAAAACATTTCCTTACACTGATAACGAGAATGAGTAGTCAGAAGCAGCAAGTAATATTTGTTAGTCTGCGTTTGGTAATGCTTGAGGCGGAATCGTTTGTACACTCAATATCGGTCTTGTTTGCTGGGTAAACACTGGCAACATTCGATCAGCACAGATCAATTATTTTTTGTTTGTTTGGGAGAAGATCCACAGTGTTTGCTCAAGTAGGATACCCTCCTTTCCACCCCTTCCTATCTTCCTGTCCCTTTCCTTTCGTGTACCCTTTATCTACCTCTGATTCTCCGTCTCTCCCTCTTCCTCTTTCCTTATCTTATTCTCAGTTTTTCTGCTCTGTCTCTCTGTCTCTCTTTCCATCCTGTTTCCTCCTCCCTTCCTCCCTCCCTGTCTTTTCCTATTCTTCCTCCCTCTTTCCTCTCCTTTCTCCTCTTCCCTTCCTACCTTTTTTTCCCTTCCCTTCCCTTGGGATCGTCTAACCCTGTTCTTCCTCCCTTTTCTCTTGATTTTCTTTCCCTTCGTTCCTCTTCCCTCCCCCTCTTCCCTTTCCTCCCTCCTCCTTTCCTTCGTCTGCTCCTGCTCTGTATCCCTCCTTCTTCTCTTCTTTACCCTTCATTCGTCCCTCTCCTTCATCTACCTCTGCTTTCCTTTCCCTTCCCTTCCCTCCCTTTCCTTCCCCTCCCTTCCCTCCCTTTCTCTTCCCTTCCATTCCCTTCCCTTCCTCTACCCTCTCCCTCTTACATTCAACCTTCTACCCTCTAATTCCTCCCCTCTTTTATCTTGTTCCTCTCTTCTCCTATCTATCTACCTCATCTACCCATACCCCTACTCACCCTTACAAACCCTGCTAAACCCCTGCCTAAACCCCTGCTTGCGTTCTCAGATTGCACCTCCCCCCCCCCACCTCTCTCCCTTCCCCCGCCCCCGCCCCTCCACCTCCAACCCACTCACCCACTCCCACGCTCATCCTGCAATACAGAAAAAGTTAAAACTAAACCTTCCAGATCTTAGCAGCTGTGGCCGGTGCGTGAGAGGGATTGGATGGGGGAGGGGGGGAGGGGGAGGGAGGCGAGAAGGAGAGCTGGTGTTGAGAATTAGAGCTGGACAAGAAAAAAGGGGAAGGAAAAGGGGAAAGATGAAGAAGAGGGATTGTCTGAGGGAGGGAAGTGGTGAAAGAGAAAGAGAGAGAGGAGATAGAGAAGGGAGAGAACGAAAAAAAAGACGAAGGAGGAGTTAGAGGAGGAGTTAAAGGAGGAGAAAGAGGAGGAGGAGGTGGAACTAGAAGAAGAAGATGAGGAATTGAAAGACGAGGAGGAGGGGGGAATGGAATAGGAAAATGTGGAAGAGGTGGAGAAGAAGGAAGTAGAAGAGAAGAAGGGAAAAGAGGAAGTAGAAAAGAAGAAGGAAAAGGAG
Source organism: Penaeus japonicus (assembly GCA_017312705.2). Lineage (NCBI taxonomy): Eukaryota > Metazoa > Arthropoda > Malacostraca > Decapoda > Penaeidae > Penaeus > Penaeus japonicus. The sequence continues at coordinate 59,714 of BOPN01001552.1, forward strand.
GAGGAAGTAGAAGAGAAGGTGGAGGAGGAAGACGAGTGCGAGAACGAGGGAGACAAGGAGTAAGAGAAAGCGGTGGAAGTAGAAAGACAAAGAATGACGAGGAGGAAGAGTAAAGGGACGAGGAAGAAGATAAGGACTACGCGAATCAACAGGAAGAAGGGGCATAGGAAGAAAAAAGAGGATAAACATCCTTTCCCCCTTAACCCCCACCCCCATGTTAACCCCCCTTCTCCTTCTCTTATACAACCTCTACCCCTTCCCCTTTCAAACCACTCCCTCCTCTCTGC
>BOPN01001552.1:72500-75000 GCA_017312705.2 Penaeus japonicus
CGCCAGCGGGTACTCACTTTTTTTCTTTTGTTTTATTGTTGGATTTTATTCGTTTCGTTTTTTTTTTTTTTTTTTTGTGTGTGTAGATTATCGAGATATAAGAGCTATGTTTGCAATGGTTGGTCTCTAAGATTCATTACTGTGTAAGGTACGGTGTATATATATATATATATATATATATATATATATATATATATATATATATATATATATATATACATAAATGTATATGTATTATTTTTTATCAAACTTTTGTGAATGGAATATTCATTAATTAATTCATGAAGCGTTCAGAAACAAATTAATACAGTATAATGAATATGGCTTATAAAGTAGTTTAAAAAGGGTTTCAAAGTGAACGGCACACAGGCCTACATCTAACACAAAGCTACCCATACTCAAACACATATCAATTACAGCTCCGCTAAAAAGTACACGGCGATAAAACGCTGAAAATATGTTTGATGGGTCTATTAAGACACCATACTCAAAGTGCCACCACGTTTGCCTTCGAGCCGCGCCACTCATCAAACACGGTATGTCATAATAAAAACACGCGAAAGATAAATAACACGCAAACGGCCGTACCTCTACATCAAATAAAGCCTCCAATTATTGAAAGCACGCTTTGGTAGTTCCACTAAACTAGATATAACGCCCTTAACATGCCGTCCTACTAACGCCCTTCACATGCCGTTCTACTGACGCCCTTAACATGTCGCTCCACTAACGCCCTTAACATGTCGCTCCACTAACGCCCGTACCGCTCTACAATTGTTATGTTTTCAGATAACACAGATATTCATAACGCTACTAACATAACACGAACTACTTAGTTTTTAAACTAAGCAACGAAAAATACAACGGCTTAACACCCACGCCTTGAAGCCGAACAGTGTCACCCACACCTACGTAGCTCCACCACGCCCACAAAGTGCTACCACACCCACAGAGCCCCGCCACGCCCTCGCCATGCCGGGTCGTGGGCTTACACCGGCCGCCACTTCCAGTTTATGAAGCTTTGGTCACCCTATATTGGGGGAACATGCTCAGGTTGCGTCCATTAACAACGCGTGTGATGAAAAATATCATTTCATTGTGTATATTCTCGACAGTGGGTTTGCTTGCGGCTCTGCATGTACTGCTGTATGAAGTGCACAGAGAAAACTGGAATAATGCTGGCGATTCTGGTGATGGAGAGATGTGGAAACTGAAAAGAAAAGGAAAACGCAAATATGATACAGTATGCAGCACAGACAAACACAAGCCCACACACACACATACAAACACACACACACACACACACACACACACACACACACGCGCGCGCGCGCGCGCACACGCACGCACGCTCAAGCGCACACGCACATACACACACAGCAAACACAAACAAACACACACACATTCACGCACATATAAGAAATAGCATATCATGGTTGACTTTACTGTTATCATCATCAGAACGCTCGCTAACTCTCATCAACATATTTCTCTTCTTATCGTCATCCTTATTTCCTGTTTCATCGATCTCGTTTCGTGGTAATTTAACCCTAATGACAATCCCATGGTTTCCTAACACCTTGAAGGGCGACAGAAACACATTTTCCAACCTCAATACCACGAAAAAAAAAGTCATATGTATAATCAACTTAAGTTCTTGTCATGACTCACCATATACAAGTCATGACCAAGCCAAGCCGCATGAAAGAGCTCGCCTTCTAAGTCAGGCTAGAGTGGCCATGCAATTGAAAAAGAAAGAAAAAAAAAAAAAGTTATTATTCATGATATTCATGAGTGTCGAAACTCCCGACGGCCATGCGGCATGCGAAGCCCTGCTATGTTGTGTTATGGCACATTTTGTTGACTAAGAGGAAGAGGATGGGATTGCTGTTACGCATCATATAGCATTGGGATGTTTTCCTCCATAGATGCTTGATCGGGAATTAGAGCGTTGTGAATTGTGATAGATCATTGGCAATTATTATGAGGTGGTTACATAGTGCTCCTTTTTATTTCAATATGTATTTAAGGTATTTAGGCTAGAACGATTCTTTCCTTTTAACGGTGTCTTCATGTGATGTTTCAGGATTGAGTATTCTTAAGAGACTAGGCTGCATGCACACTCAGGATATGATTGTCATAAAGACACAACGAGGGTTTTTAGGTCTATTGCAATTACCTCATTCCGAGAGTCATACACAGGGCCTATAAATGATGCAAGGTTATTTCGACATGGAGTTATTTCACGTAAGCTGCATGCCGTCAAAATTGCAGTCAAGGTTCTGTATACGTTTTTTTTTATTATTATTTTTGCTTTAGATGTTTAAGTAACAGCCAGCGAATATATATCCGACAGCGGAACGGAAAAGGAAAAATGTAATTGTGTGGAAATTATGAATGTACAGCTTTATAATCAGGATTTTATCTATCCTGATTTGAATGAGGATAACGTCTATCATTTATTTTTGTTTAATACTAATTATCGCATTATCAGTGTATA
>BOPN01001552.1:87500-90000 GCA_017312705.2 Penaeus japonicus
AAATGGAAGAGGAGAAGGAGGAAGATGAAAAAAACGAGGAAAAAGAAGGAGGGAATGGGGGAAAGAAAAAGAAAAGGAGGAAAAAGGAGAAAATAAATAAGTAAAAATGAAGGATTAAAAAGAAGAGGAAGAGGAGGAGGAGGAGGAAGATAAAAGAAAAAAAAAAAACGAAGAAAAAGAAGGAGGGAAAGGGGAAAAGAAAAAAAAAAAAAAAAAAAAAAAAGAGAATGAAAATGAAGGTAGATAGATAGAGAACGAGACAGAGGAAGAGATAGATAGATAGAAAGAGAGATAGAGAGAAGAAACAGAAAGAGAAAGAGATGAAGAGAGAGAAATGAAAGGCGAAACCTCTCCCGTGCAGCCCACACGTGATGCTGGCAGGAAGATATGGCTAGACTGGTCTCTCAGATAACAATAAAAAGCATCATATTACCCAATAAGACGCACCGTAAACAGGCGGCGTCTGCGCATCGAAAATGAAAGAAAATTGGTAACAGTTTGATAAACCTGAATCGTGAGGGAGGGGTACGCCCTTATCGCGCTGCAGCCGAAGGGCGAAAATCGCCCGTGGGAGATAATGAATTGCTGATTGAAGAGTGGGATACCGTGTACGGCTACGGGAGGGGGGGGGGGGGAGGGAAGGGGGAGAGGGTGTGGAGGATATGGGGGGGGGGGGCAAGCAAAAGAGATGAAGAGGATGGATAGGATGGGGGAAAGGGGGAGGAGCGGAGGGGTTAGTATGGAGAGAGAGAGAGAGAGAGAGAGAGAGAGAGAGAGAGAGAGAGAGAGAGAGAGAGAGAGAGAGAGAGCGAGAGACAGTGATGAAGAGAGAGCGAATGAGTCGTGAGTGATGAAGGGGGAGCCAATGGCGGTGGCACGGGTGCCACGGGGCCCCGAGCAAAATGAAGTGGTAAGGGAGGAGATGGAGACGGAAATGCGGAATGGGCTTGGAAGAGGGGAGGAAAGGGGAGGGGGAGAGGGGAAAGAGAGGAGGAGAGGGGAGGAAAGGGGAGGGGGAGAGGAAGAGAGAGGAGAGGAGGGGGAAAGGGGGAGGGGGGGAGAGGGAAAGAGAGGAGGAGGGTAGGAAAGGGGGAGGGGTAGAGGGAGAAAGAGAGAGGAGGAGAGGTAGGAAGGGGAGGGGAGAGGGGAAAGAGAGGAGGAGAGGGAGGAAGGGGGAGGGGAGAGGGAAAGAGAGGAGGAGAGGGGAGGGAAAGGGGAGGAGGGAAGAGGGAGGAGAGGGGTAGGGAAGGGGAGGGGGAAAGGGGAAGAGAGAGGAGGAGAGGGGGAGGAAGGGGAGGGGAGAGGGGAAAGAGAGGAGGAGAGGGAGTAGGATGGGGAGGGGAGAAAGGGAAAGAGAGGAGAGGGTAGGAAAGGGGGAGGGGAAAGGGGGAAAGAGAGGAGGAGAGGGGGGAGGAAAGGGGGAGGGGGAGAGGGGAAGAGAGGAGGAGAGGGAGGAAGAGGGGAGGGGAGAGGGGGAAGAGAGGGAGGGAGGAAAGGGGGAGGGGAGAGGAGAAAGGGGAGAGGAATTAGGAAAGAGGGGAGGGGGGAGAGGGGAAAGAGAGGAGGAGAGGGGAGGAAAGGGGAGGGGAGGGGAGGGGGAGGAAGGGGGAGGGGAGAGGGGAAAGAGAGGAGGAGAGGGTAGGAAAGGGGAGGGGGAGAGGGGAAAGAGAGGAGGAGAGGGTAGGAAAGGGGAGGGGGAGAGGGGAAAGAGAGGAGGAGAGGGGAGGAAAGGGGAGGGGGAGAGGGGAAAGAGAGGAGGAGAGGGGAGGAAAGGGGAGGGGGAGAGGGGAAAGAGAGGAGGAGAGAGGGAGGAAAGGGGGAGGGGGGGAGAGGGGGAAAGAGAGGAGGGAGGGGAAGGGGAGGGGAGAGGGGAAAGAAGGAGGGAGAGGAGTAGGAAAGGGGAGGGGTAGAGGAGAAAGAGAGGGGAGGAGAGGGGTAGGAAAGGGAGGGGAGAGGGAAAGAGAGGAGGAGAGGGAGGAAAGGGGAGGGGAGAGGGGAAAGAGAGGGGAGGAGAGGGGGAGGAAAGGGGGAGGGAGAGGGGAAAGAAGGAGGAGAGGGTAGGAAGGGGGGGAGGGGAAAGGGGAGAAGAGAGGAGGGAGGGGGAGGAGGGGAAGGGGAGGGAGAGGGGAAAGAGAGGAGGGTAGGAAGGGGGGGGAGGGGGGAAAGGGGAAAGAGAGGAGGAGAGGGGAGGAAGAGGGGGGGGGGAGGGGGAAAGGGGGAAAAGAGAGGAGAGGGTAGGAAAGGGGAGAGGGGAAAGAAGGAAAGAGAGGAGAGGAAGAAAAAGAGGAGGGGAGGGAAGAAGAGGAGAGGGTAGGAAAGGGGGGGAGGGGGAGGGAAGAGAGGAGGAGAGGGTGGGAAAGGGGAGGGGGAAAGGGGGGGGAAAGAGGAGGAGAGGGAGGAAAGGGGGAGAGGAGGAAGAGAGGGAGGAGAGGGGGAGGAGGGGAGGAGAGGAAAGAGGAGGAGGGAGAGGAGGTAGGAAAGGAGGGTGAGGAGAAAAGAG